>DWNR01002532.1:0-12906 GCA_018250455.1 Polygonus leo
CATGGGCGGCAGTGGCCACTTACCATCAGGTGGACTGCATGCTCGTTTGCTACCTTTACACAATAAAAAAAAATCTACGAATAAAAGTCCAGTTGGTCACAACTCCATTTGGTGAAGAACTCACAGTCCCGATTCGCACTTGGTCGATTATTATAATAATTTTGTCGCTTATCGATACACATTACGTACAACTGGCGTGCGGCCCGAGCCCATGCAGCATGCAGTGCTGGATGCGCTCCAAATGTATCTAGATAATCGTTGCCGATAGATTAGCTGTCGTGTTTCTAATATATTTTATGACAATTGGGCATTGTAATGTCTCAAGAATATGTTTGTTTAGTATTACCTTCTGATTTGTGTTTTACTTCCAACGTTGATTTTCTGCGGAGCATCTTCATTTTCTTCTTTAACTGTTACTACTCATAGTGCAGACACTAACTCGAAAATCCTACAACCATTTAAAATATATAAAACTTTGTACCCCCTTGGACAGTAGAATATTCTCACAGATATATCAGATTCGTCGATTAGACGTGGATTATTGCAAAGTAATTTTATTCGAGTTTATACACATGCATTTTCGCAAAGTAACACCTGATACTATTGACTTTAAATACGCTTAGATAGTAGAATATATAACCCCAAATATGATTGAATCGTACCTGAGATAAACCAAATGAATTTGATGCAGATTCTGCTACAGTTTTTGATGCAGTTTGGAGCTACTGCAAAGCTGGATGCTCTCCAAATATATCGCTGACAATTATTTAGACTCTAGATTCAGTCATTAGATTTTTTCGTTCATAGATATTTTTGCATGTTTAAGAGAAATTGGCATATTTATTCATCATCGTTTATCATTCAGCAGCATCATCAAACCTATATAAGGAGGTATTACCTATATAAGATTTAGGTCCCAGTCCACTGCCTTAGATAAGTACAAATTAGTAGGCTTCATATCCCTTGAGATTTTTATTTAATCAATCTCGTTATGTGTGCAGGTTTGTTTTTATTCCCCGAAAGGAAATGATATTTATAATGAAACAATAAAATTTATTGACGTATTTATTATTAAAGTGAATTGATTTTGATATGTTTATCTTACTTACTCCATAATCCTTCTTAAAGCAATTACCTATTGTGTTTTATGTTGCACTAGCTTTTGCCAGCGACTTTGTCCGTATAGAAATCGAAAACCGCTTGGGGGTAGAATTTCGAAAAATCCTTTCTTAGTGCTCACTTACATCATGAAAGGCACCCATGTACCAAATTTCAAGTTTCTAGGTACAGTAGTTTCGGCTGTGCGTTGATATGTCAGTCAGTTAATCAGTTTTGCCTTTTATACATATAGATTGGAGAATTAATATACATAGCAACACATTTGTAGTTTGTAGTCAACCTCAGGTAGAACTTCAGTCCTTTTAGGGGTAAATGACAGATGTCCAAGGGCGTCGTTTTGCATATGAAATATAATAATATTCTATATCTTGTATTTCACAAGCTAAAAATTGCATCACAGGTTTTAGTCTAAATTGGATATTAAATTTTATTTCTAATTCTACAAAAAGCATATATGCACTCAAGTATACGCAAACGGAGTCGCGTATAATCCCGTTTAGTTTATTTACAGCTTGTAAATACCGGTGTATGTGTAGTCATATTATTATGACAATTAAGTAAATTGTGCTTGTAATTGTCAGGTTGTAGCTTAAATTTAGCTGTTTTCTTGTCGGTAGGCTCCATCTTGTTTTTCCGCACGCTTAAACATATATAATTACATGTTTAAACTGATGTAATTATATATGTTTAAGAGATATTTATATCATACCGCTTCTTACAGTTATTACAAAAATGTTAACTTTTATTATGATAATTAGATTTTTTATATACACAAATATATTATATTAAAGACATTCTCTGGTAGATGCTTATTTTAGTAAGATCAAATGAGACGAATGTTTTGTATACCGATATTAAAAAAACACGTAAAATTTAATACAAATAATATTCGTGTGTTTTTTTACATATTATCATTTGTCTTTTCTTTTTTACGTAAAAGCTTAATTACATATATTATTTAATACACAATATTCGTGATAAGCGCCATGAACCAATAAGGACGAAGAACATTTCAAAGGATATTAAGAAAGAATTAAAGTTCTACTATAAGTTGTACACTATATAACCGCTATTATGTAAATATTTCTCGTTTAATGTAAACGAAAATAAGCAGACAGGTAACGTGGCATGGAAAGTAGGTTTTGAAAATAATGCAAAATTCCGAATAAATGCTAAAGTAGGGCGAGCTGGGAACAATGCAAACTCACTCAGAGTTCAGGATCATGAAAAAACAATGCCTCCAGAATTAGGTTCCAGTGAATGCACAAGTGACCTAATGCCGAGGAATGAACCCAATTCAAACAATTGGACCCAGTCCAATTGTTGCTCGCAATCTCCATTCAATGCACCAGATACACCCTCGGGTATTGAGAAGAATATCTTCAACAGAATTTCATCGTGGAAATACTGATTATTAAATGCTACGTGCTGAAAACTAATGGCACCAAACATAGGTTTGGTTTAAAAGACAATTAGAATAATTGAGGACTAATGATAGTCCTCAATTATTCTAATTGCCTTTTCGTTTTTAATGTAAAGACTTTAATACATTGTAATATTTATGATAAGAGTCATAAACCAATACAGACGGGGAATATTTCAAAAGGATTTAAGAAAGAAGGTTGTACTCTAGATTGTATATTATATAATTGCTATCATGTAACTATTTTGTGTTAAAAGTAGACGAAACTAAGAGAAGACAGGTAACGTGGCATGGAAAGTAGGTGTAGAAAATAATGCAAAATTCCGAATAAATGCTAAAGTAGGGCGAGCTGGGAACAATGCGAACTCCCAGAGTTCAGGATCATGAAAAAACAATGCTTCCAGAATTAGGTTCCAGTGAATGCACAAGTGACCTAATGCCGAGGAATGAACCCAATTCAAACTATTGGACCCAGTCCAATTGTTGCTCACAATCTCCATTCAGTACACCAGATACACCCTCGGGTATTGAGATAAATATCTTCAACAGAAATATTCGTCGTGGAGATACTGATTGTTAAGTGCGACTTGGAGACTAATGATAGTTTTTGTGTCGCATTTCGCAATTTCAGCTCTAAGACTTTAAGTCAGTACGACCGCGGAGCTACCACCGCCTCCCACATAATCGTCCGTGAATTATTGTGCTAGAACCAGGTGAACCAGGTGATCTGCATGCTCGTTTGCTACCTTTATATAGTAAAAATAAAGTATGGAATACCTAAGTGGGTTGGGATCAAAATGATAATCATAATTTGGAACTTCACCTAGCTATTACCTGTAAGTATTTTATTATGAGACATAAATCGCGTAACAAACGCCTAACAATTTATTCGTTACATAACTTGATCTTTCCACTACGATCAGCGATAAGTTTACTTTTGAGGTTATCTAAGGGCAGCTAGATTTATTAATGTATTGACTAGACTACTAGAAAATCATTGATAACTTTGCAAAATCTAGTATAATTTGAATGAATTTTCGAATAGTGCTTCAATCGAGATTCCAGATCTAATTAAAGTCTGGTATTCTGCTGAGTATTGTATGGATTCAGTCTGTGAATTTCAAATTGAACTGAAAGGAGATGTTGAACTTTCCTCCGAACCTGAGTTTATTGACTCCGTAAACATGTACCTAGAGAAATTTATACCTAATATAATATGAATCTAGTTTAGAAATGATGGGTAGAGAAAATAGATTAAAAATAATAATATGAGAAGCAAAGAATGAGAAGAATGCATTCTGCATTCATATCAACCACTTTATGACGTCTGTGAACAATATAGAATAGGATATTTGGATTAAAGAAGGTTAACTAAAAAAATTGATCCTCCTCCTGAAAATTGAGATGGTGATGAAGATATAGGAATATATTAACTTCTTGGATGTATCAAGATTTTATATATTCCTATTTCTTTTCAAAACTCGATATTTGGTGGGGCTTGAAGCATACATGCGCAGGCATACACAGGTAAAGCGTAATGAAATATGGAGATAACAATAGAAATAAAAGCAGGCCACGGAAAAATCTAGACTAATTGTCTGAAACCGCGCACATTACCGGCGTTGGCAGGTTTCCTCGCTGAGGGTCACTGGCAATTATGTTGTAGGATTTTAGTTTAAGATTTAGATTACGGTGAAACCTAAAAAGGATTATCTTTTGGCCTATATGTATATGTTCTCAATGAACTACTTCGGACTATATGTGGAGGAATGATAAAGTATGGAGGTAAAGGAGGAATGGTCATTGGATAGTAAGATAAGTCTTTCAGAGAGTTCTTACTAGGTACTCTGTGTAAGAGATAGATAACAAAACAGCAAACACGTTTATGCATTGTAGCAGGCAAGTGAAGCAGGTACCTGCTGTGGATTCAAGGTCGGTATTTACTCCTAAAACTTTCACAATAGGTTCCATGACGTTGACATTCACTCTAAAATTCAGTCACTCATGACCTGCACCGTATCAGTATTTTTTATTGTGTTAAAGGTCGTAAAAGTGCATGCAGTCCACCTGATGGTGAAGGGCCATGTGCGCCCTGGTACATAAGTTTAACAAGCAACTGCGCCTCTATAAACCGAAACAAGAATTGCTTCACGGAGGATTCTGAGGGTGAAGGTGGTACCTCCCCGGTCTGTTCATTTGGATTATCTATAACTAATAAAACGAAACTCGTGTCTTTATTTGACAATTTAATTTCATCATTGACGTATTACATAAGAAACGGAGGCTAATTAAATGACTGCTAAACCAACAAATTTTTAGATCTACCGTTTCGAAAACCTATATGAGTAAGAACGACTTTTATAACGCAACCCTAAAAAACCGAGCGAGAAAAATGGTCATTCCAGCAGCATTACGAGCCCGTTATGGGCAATATCTCGCATTACATTACAAGGACGGGCTCGTAGCCCGAACACGGCCATTACATAGGCTCTATCGAAAATTGCTAAGCTTTCGCGAGCCTCCGCCGTCATAATAAATTCATTTAACGCGCGCTTATGAGACGCTGGCTTATGTTATAAGCGTATAGCGTTTAACTGTTTTGATAAGTACGTTCAGTAATGCCGTACATGAGGCGTGAGGCGTACATTATCTTAATGGAATACTAACAATGAGTTATAAAAAACTTTAACCGATACATAACGATTATATCGATTATACCGATATGTGTATTGTGTATGTAACGTGAACAATGAACCAAAAGATATTTTATAACAATTTGCCCTCGAGTGTAAGAAAAAGTCATGTGACAATCGGAGTACTCACTCCGATTACTGAGTGAGTGACTTATTGTCACTCATAACATTGGTTCATAACATTGGTTCTTAAATAAAGTGTACCTTTTTGAACCAATACTACATCCTATTCAATACAAGGGATGTTATAGTAACATGTCTAGTGTTGTAAATATTTTCAGGTGGTCCCTTGGACGCATGCCATAATTTTATTGAAAAAATCATTGCTTTCTCATCAATGCCACTAGACACACATTTATGTATAAAGTTCTCAATTATTAACATTAACTATAGTTCATATTAATTGTATTACCTATAGTTAATGCTTAAAAATTAATATTAAAAATTGAAAACGCTGTCGCTTATGACATAGCGTATCCCAAGACGCTTCAACTTGCCACAATTTATTAGGGCCAGTAAGAAGAGCTTATGTTATTGAAAAGGTTCCGCAATATATTGCGGTTCCGGTTCCGGATCACGCCCGCGGGAGCCTTTCGGGGTCAATTGGGAGTGACATATTATTTGTAGGGTATAGGGGCATTCCCTGATGTCCCGGTGCGAATTTTATGTATGCCTTTAAAATTGGCCAAGTGCGAATTGGACTGCTACATAGAGGGTTCGGTACCATTACGTTTAACACTATTCGGTTGTTAATTTATGTATAGTTCCTTTAATAGGTGACGTTGAACCAAGTTATATTTATTGACGTAATAGTAATAGTAATGAAACAGTTAAATAAATATCACTTAATTTTCAGTATTTGTTGTTAAAGCAGTCATTCCAATACTGTGAAATATCTTAGTATTTACTTATTACGGTTCAAAAGATTCAAATGTTATGGATAGCGTAGTTAGAGTAACAGGGTTCCTTTTGGGTACACAACCCTAAAAAGCAAAGAGACGGTAAGCCCACCAATAGACATAACGTAGGCATATAAATAGTATTAATATATGTTCTATAAATAACTAATATAAATACAATTATAGTTGTCGTCGTTTTGTCGTAGTACTAACACGTAGGTATTTTTATGTCATATAGGTGAATAAGGTTGGTTATTTACGTCGCAACAATACGGTAAATGTTATTCTTGTACATAAACAATGTAAGTAGGTGCCGTAGGAAGGAAATAAAATTTATGTACTTTGTTAAAACTTTATTTGCGACATATTTGCGCAACACACACAGTCCATTAAAAAATCTAATGTGAAAAATCTTTATCCCTTTTCATCCTAGAATATTATCACAAAGGAATATGAATGGAACTTACTATTTGATCAAAGAGTTGCATGAATATCCCTAATTTCACAGATAACCGGCGTCTAAGTTAACCTACAATATATTATTATGTTAACTGACTTTACGTTATGACTTAAAATCATTATGTATTTTAGTAGTAATGTACATATTTTTAGATAAAAAGGGTTTTTCCAACCATTTCATGTTTCACAAAGGATTTAGAACCTTCGTTGGTTGAATTCTTAACATTTAAGCAATTTTCAGTGACTTCAAAAAGCCGAGGTTTTCTCGGATGTCAAAGGAATATTTGAGCTGCCTTCTCTGGATAATTCACCCCTTATTATCCTAATCATTTAAGGATAAACGGGAATTTTTTACCATGCAACACTAATCTTGGTAAACAACAACATAGGTACTTACCATGAATTACCTACATTTTGTTTACTATTTACCTAAATAAGTGAAAATATTGATTATTTGCGGTATCGTTTAGTGCAAATTATTAAAAGTTATGACCGATCAAGCAAATAATTGCTAATTTAATTGAACGCTGTCAAAATAACCAATTTATCCCAAGAATTACTGGTTAGATAATAATTTGTAATTGTTAATTGACTTTGAAATGAGCTACTATTGTCTATGACTTAGAGACTTAAGAGTTGCATTTTTTTGTACTTTTGTCCTACTAAGTGAAGATCAATAGTTAATTATTTTAATGACAAGGTCTGCATAAAATGACTGAAAGTTAATCGTAAAAGATTACAGTCAACATACATTAGTTCTTGTCTGTATATTTATATATCCGCAAATTCATTACTACACTTAATAGTAGTACTGAAATGATAGCTTCTTAAAGAAGCGTGAACGAATAACGCAACTTTTCGACTGAACAAAAAACGATCTGTGCATATTTTATAAATAAATGTGAAAAACATTTATTCATAATATGAAACACTTTATTAATTCCGATGACTAAAGAGATTGAAAAAATCTATATAACATATACGCCTTATCGTGCCATTCAAAATAAAACACAAAACGAACATCGCAATAAAACAAATAGGTGTGCCAAAAGCGGTATTCAAACTTTAAACTACTCAAATTTGCGTGTTAGTTTCGCTATTCTCGGCTTACATTAAAATGGTATACATTTAATCACGATATGGTTTATTAAACACATACATATACAATATTGTGAGTCGGTACGTACTCAGGAGTTAAAAATAACTCATTACACCGACTCACGCAAAAGACGAATAAAACTCAGGCACACCCAATTTGCTGATGTAATCGCATGCGTCGCGAATCGCAGAATCGTTAAGGGCGACTGGGTCGAGTTGTATCAAAGTTGCCTCTCGAAATTATTATGAGTCTATTTTCTTAAAGAAAAATTGAGAGATTTTTTTTAAACGGTTTTTTTATGTTTTAACCTAACAATAAGGCCGTAAGTGTTCACCATCGCCCATGGACATTTGCTATACCAGAGGAGTTGCACATGCAACGCCCAGCTTTGAAGGATTAACCCCGTTTCATAGCGCTCTGTGAATATTGCGGGAGGAAGCTTTTCGTGCGTGGTATAAAGTAACGCGAAAACCGAATTGTTGAGGATCGAACCCGCTGATTTATAAACTCAACCAAAAAGTCGTTATCTCTGTACAGTACAGTACAATTACCTGGGATGGGACTCGGCGCCCTTCGTCATGGAACTATATGGTTGAGTACTGGTGACCATTTCAAAATGAGTGATGTCAGAGTCACCAGTCAGGTGCGGACGACATTGCCAGTTACGGCGAGCTGACCTTAGTCGTGCTGCAACGTGATCCGATTTAACGAGGTGAAATGATGGAAAGCTGTCCCTTTGGACTCTTTAGCACCTGTCGTATCGGTGGATATGATGATAAAAAATGATACGGAGTTATCATTTTGTGCCAAAATTAAATGTGTCAATATTGCCCTTGTTTATGTTTATCTAATATATATGGCGTATAACTGGTATTTATGTAGGTGTGTCTATCGCATTCTATTCCTTCTACATCCTACATATTCTACATCCCGCATTTCTACAAAATGTGACAAATGAGATATCATTAAAAATATCTTGATTAAAAGGCTATATGGCGGCGTAATAAGTTCAATATGATAATTTCTTAAGGACATTAAGTCATGGTAGGTATAAACGTAAAGCAGCTTGTTTTAAAATCCATTATTACTAGCTATTGCTCGCTGTATTTGTCTGTTACATTTCAGTGTCCGATTTTTGCATAGGCGGGTTTTTATTATAAAGTTATAGCTTCTTCATATTATAATATAATACTACTATATAGTAAGTTGTTGTTTGGGTTAAGTGGGCCTGCAGGTTAACAGGAATTTAATTATTAATAGAGCATAAACATGTCCCCAAAAATTCCACATTAACGTGAGAAGTAATCTTCCATCCATTATGTTCGCTGAAAGCGCGGCGCAGCGGGACGTGTCGTTCCAATTCCCGGCTCCTGGGTTCCTGGAAACTGGGAAATGGTTTTAAAATTGAAAGCCCGTAGCAATTGTGAACACTTTTCAGTGCAGTCGCCGACCCAGTTTCGCGGAGTTTGTTTTTAAACGGCATTTTGTTGGTTTCGCGAAAAGATTCGTCTTTAACTGGCGATGCATCTGATATTTCTTATTCTTCTGTTTTCCTAATATCGATAAGCGTTGGTTATTTCTCACCATTGGGATCGATAACATTCCTTTTGTTCTTAGATCTATCGTCATAAGTGTTTTTTCCTATATAATCCTTAAGTGGTTTGATGGATGAAGCTATGTTTTCAAGACCAATCTTACGTGCCTTCAATTATCTTGTTTATTTTTCCTATACCTATAGGCTATTCATATTTTTAGTTCTCCTAAAGTAGGTCGTTGTTTTGGCACTAAAAGAGCTCCCAGGTTAAAAGAAACTAAACTATTAACAGAGCATAAACATGTCCCCAAAAATTCCACATTAACATCGCAAGCAATCTTCCATCCATTATGTTCGCTAAAAGTACGGCGCAGCGGTACACGTCGTTCCAATTCCCGGCTCCTGGGTTCCTGGAAACTGGGAAATGGTTTTAAAATTGAAAGCCTGTAGCAATTGTGAACACTTTTCAGTGCAGTCGCCGACCCAGTTTCGCGGAGATTGTTTTTAGTGACATTTTGTTGGCTTCGTGCTTCGTGAAAGGTTCGCATTTAATTATCGATGCATCGGATAGGCTTTTATAAGTACCTACCATTAGGATCAATTTCTTTCTTCTCGCTACTACATCTGTCCTCATGAATAAGCCTGCAATATGTTCTCATTGGGGACTTTTAACGCATTCGTGCCCGCTTAGGTTCAATAATGTTTGGTATTTGGTTTTGAGAGTTAAGTTAAGGAATGTTTTTACTTCTCCCCGTCACTTCCATATATAAGTCCGTCCATAAGCCTATTGATACTTGGATACTGCTGCACATACGCCTCCTTATCATACATAACAATAGGTCCTGTGTCCTCTGATGTCAGCATTTCCACGCTTTCTTCTTTAGATCATAAGACCGACTTTACTTCGAGAACTTTATAAGTAAAATTACTAAAAACGATCACATATTTTAAAACAAATCACATCTTCTAAAACTGTAAAAGGCGAAATAATTTCAAAATTATCCAACAGGAATATTGTGAAGTATACGTAGTAGACATTTGTTTATACAGGTCGTTCTGAAAAGAAAAACAGTTGAAAAGGTGATATTTCCAAGAGGGAGACATGGATTTTATCGATGAAATTATGTCAAGATTTTGTTCTTCAATTATCCTTCCGCCACAAACCATGCAGTTGTAGTCAAATAATTATATCAATAGATATAATTATTTGAGTTGAGTTTGGAATTGTCGCTTTGACCAATATCCTCGTTTTGTCCGTCCATCTATCCATTTGCATTTTGTGGTCCATTCGCAACTTGAGAATATTTTGTTATTTCTCGAACTAAAAATACTTATGAAACGATCATATATTTTCAATATAAATCACATCTGAAACTGTAAAATGCGAAATAATTTCAGAATTATCCAGCGAGGCATATCGCGACCTAGTTTTATGAAACATTGGTACAACCTCGTTAGCTCAGCGAAATGGACCGGAAGGAAAGCCTTGCTGAGGGCCCGTCGTAAAATGAAATGGGACGTCCTCGCGCCAGATGCTCCAATGGGTACCTACCTAGGATCCATTTAATGGTGTATATCTGTAGATGTCGATTTTGTACGTAACAGACATTTGTTTATACAGAATTGTTTTGCAAAAAAAAATTGATAATGGGATCATATTTCTAGAGGGAACTAGAGCGATACCTTTTTAGGTGCTTTTGTCGATAAAATAACGCAAAGACTATGATTTTAATTTATCGCTAACACAAATTTATATGGTTTATGGTTTAAGAAAATTATAATTTAGAATAAGTACAATTTTATGTATATCAATATCAATAATATCTATCAATATCAATAAAGCTTAGATCTACATCGTTAGGCATTATTGAAAATGACGATCAAACTTGAAAACAGAATATTTTCTAAAATTTTTGTGCAACAAAATATAAATTTGAAATAACACAATAAAAGTCATGTTGCAAAATTAAAATTAAAATGCATTCTGAAAAATGCACTTCGCGTAAAATTTAAACTGAAAGGAGTGACCCAGATACAGGGTGTTTTTATAACGACAATACAATCTCGTTAGTGAAATGGAGCGGAAGGAATGGCGCGCTTCCAGGGTATATTGAATTTTTATTTTTGATTTCATGAACAGCTTTACCTTTTCGTGGCGTAGCTCGGTCAAATTCGCTTGTACTAAGACTCCGTTTTCCGTCCCCCTATCCTTGATGGGACTTTTGTATGAATTAATATGGTCGCTATAACAAAAAATATTAAAATAAAAAGTTTTACTTAACCATCTATTTTATTATATCGCGTCGAAATCACCCAATGAAAGCCATGTTGTAAAATTGAAATTGAAAAGTGCACTTTGCCTAAAATGTAAAATTAAAATTGAAAAGTGCACTTTGCGTAAAATGTAAACTGGAAGGAATGACCCAGTTGCAGGGTGTTTTTAACCGACTTCAAAAAGAAGAGGTTATTATAACGACAATACAATCTCGTTAGTGAAATGGAATGGAAAGAATGGCGCGCGTCCAGGAGTATATTGAAAAAATTTCATTTTATGAACAGCTCTACCTCTTCGTAGCGTAGTTTTCATTTTATGACAGGTAGAGATGCCTTTTTGTAGCGTAACTTGACTTTAGGATTCGGCCATTTTTTTCGGTTCCATATCTACTGGATGCTTAATGAACCCTATTACTACGTATAGACTGTCTACCTATCTATCCGTGTCAGAGCATTTCGTATTAACATAGCTGCTTAACTACAAATATTAAAAATAAAGTGGTAGTAGACTAATTTATCCAAGTAATTTACTATGTTAATCTTTTTTTTATAATATACTTTGGCACGACGTCATCTGGTTAATGAATGATTTTAATACAGACAATACGACGAACACACTAAAGATGATGAGAAGTTCTATCTTATTTTCTTTCTTTCGTTGTGTAGGAAAATTTTGGGATCCACTTGTATTGTACGAGTACTCTGCCTTATCAAGTAGAGCATTAATTACAAGCCCAATATGATTTAACCTTATAAATTTAAAAATAACACTTGAAAATTTTGATAGTAAACTATAGAAGCGGATTGGTACGAAATAAATTTAATCTTACTTTATACTAAATTATGGATTGCATATGGATTTGCATAATATTGACTTCTAAAATAACATATACAAATAGATCATATCGGGTTTCCAATAATCTATTACTACCAGTATTTCATCTATTGTTTAGTTCGAATTGTGTGGTAACACAGACTTAATTACACAACGTACTTATGTAATTATGTCTTGGGTGTCTACAGTCTCTTGACATCTGTTATTGACAGTTAGGATTACGGTTCTAATTAGATTTGGTTACAGATTTCAAAGAGCTGCATGGCACTGGCCATGCAGCTGAGCACTGGCTCATCGTGCTACTTTTTTATCGAATGAAGGTAACAAACAAGTGTTCAGTCCACCTCAGATTAAGTGGTCACTGCCGCATAGACATCAGTAATCATAATCATTTTTTTTTTATTGTGTAAAGGTAGCAAACAAACATACATTCCACCTGATGGTAAGTGGTCACTGCCGCCCATGGACATCAGTAATCATTCCCAAGTACAAATAATCATACCTAAGTTTGATCACAGATGCGTTGCTACCCCTGAGGACTAAGATGTTCGCCTCGTTTGTAAGTGTAGCC
>DWNR01002533.1:0-12906 GCA_018250455.1 Polygonus leo
CCATGGGTGGCAGTGGCCACTTACCATTAGGTGGACTGCATGCTCGTTTGCTACCTTTACACAAAAAAAAAAAAAAACAAAAAAAAAATGGGTCTCGAAATGAAATGTATTGTTACCGATACTTTTGACATTTTTTTGGAACATGTGTCAGTTATATATTTATCTTAGAATTTTCTTTTATGAATAGTTAATTGATATGTTCTAGCTTCTAAAATCCGACACTTTTACGTGTCAAGCCTACATACATTATCGATACTAATTTTCAAGTTAACCTCAGTATACCACCGCCTTTATCGCCAGCAGAAACCCGAATTACGCAGGAAATTAACGACGTAACACACAAGCAACATACACGAAACTCATTACCTTAACATTGTGGGATGTGGATGCTACTGTGTTTTAGGGCTTGGCGTAAAATATAGAAGGGTAGTCGTTTTGCCTTGGGGGATGAATATAAATACAGAAAGACATAGAAGCTCCTCTTTTTCATGTAGGTTAAAAAAGAAAATGTATATATCTGATAAGAAACAAATTATTTATGATAACTTTAAGAAGTGGTAGAATTTTTATAAATTTCGCCTGGAGTAGTACCGTGATGACTCTCAATTCGCGTTTCGGTCGGAAACGTGTGGTTGCGATACTTTTAAGACTATTTTTGGCAAATGTATCAGGTATGTATTTTCCACCTGATTTACCTTTAAGTGATAATTGATTGTTGATGGCAATGATGATAAGAATCGTCAAATGAATAAAATTTAGAATATATCTGGAATAAGTATCCGAATCCTTTTTTTAATAAACTTGAATCGAAGCTATCGATACTAATTACATAGAAAGTCACTGCAAAACTTTCAGTATACTGTAATTTTAATCGCCAGCAGAAACCAGAATTGTGCAGGAAATTAACAACGAAACATACGAGGAACCTACACGAATCTCATTACCTTGGCATTGTGGGATGGTTGCTACTGTGTTTAAGGACTTGGCATAAAATATAGAAGATTAATCATTTTGAAACGTAGGATAGAAAAAAAATCACAGTCACTAACCTTTTTTTTGAAGTAGTTTTAAAATATTTGTTTGGGGATTGGGTTTGCCCGGGGTGGCAGCATCACCATACTTATTTCCGCTGCGTAGCATAAGTTTATCAACAATGCGAGTTTCGATGAGAAATGTATTGTTTTCGATACTTTTGAATTTTTGTTTGGAAAATGGATCAGGCATGAATCCCCAGAATTATCTTTTATGTAATAATGAATGATAAATCTAGCTTCTAAAATCCGACAGTTAAGTTCAATATACTACCGCGTTTATCACCAACAGAAACCCGAATTACGCAGAAAATTAACGACGAAACATACAAGGAACATGCACGAATCTCATTACCTTAGCATTGTGGGATGGCTGCTAATGTGTTTAAGGGCTTGGCGTAAAATATAGAAGGACCGTTTCACAGTGTGGAATAGAATAAAAGAAAACATATTTAGGAGTAAACAGATAAAACATAAATTTTGATTTGTCTGTGGGATATAAAAATGTAAAAGAAAATGCGCAGATTTTTGCGATACGAAGCGAGAACACTCTAAAAAGTATGACGACCCACTGTCTATTAATATATAGACTCAAATTGGTTCAAAAGAATTCAAAACAATTAAAAACAACGCCATTTGTTAGTACGGAACCCTTCTATTCGTCCACTTTCGACACAATCCTAGGAATAGTAACGTCAAGCTCAACTATCAGGAGATTTTCTATGTCTTTAAATATAAATATCCAGCTTTATAATTTCAAGTTTCAAGAGTTATTTCAGAAAAATATTTCCTAAAATGATTTGAAAAGGGAAGAATCACTGGACTCGCCATATTTAGATTTAAAATATGTTACGTCAAAAATTTCAAAACAAATTGGACCAACGGCAAAGACAGATAGGTCATAGGCGTTGACGGATAGAACTGTCCGCTGAATTGATGACCGCGTGTTGTTAGCTGGATATTGTGGGCGTGGGGCATCAGCGGCGCCGATGAGCTCGGCGTTTGATTACTGACTTATGAAGCCTTTTGGGGTCATCCATTGTTTAGCCCAGGACTTACCGAATTAATTTCATTCCTATTATGTCGTTTTGGCCAACGAGTACATTAAGGAAATAATTGCGGTGAATATTGACATTAGTCAGAAGATTGGTAACATAGAAGTGAGGCTGTTGATATCTATAATAGGGATACGATCCAAAGTTTTATATCGATTATAATGAAATGTGTGATTTAATAATGGAATTAACTTAGAGGATATGATATTTTAAAGTAATTAGTTTATTAAATGTTAAGTATGGTAAAATCTACTTTATTCGTATCCAGGTAACTTTTGAAAGGGTGTTAACTTCGGAATAAAAATCTTTGGAAAGCAATAGGCTAAAATTGACTGAATTTATGCATATGAAAAAATGAAGAATCTACACAATATTTTGATAATAACTATATTGCGTTTAAAATTAACACAATTGTGACCAACGCCGAAGATCGAGTATTATATTGTAGAAAGATAATGTTATTTTTTTATACAAATTGGACCAAAGGCGAATAAAGTCATTGATCGTTGAGGGATAGAACTGTCCGCTGAATTGATGACCACGTGTTGTTAGCTGGATATTGTGGACGTGGGGCATCAGCGACGCCGACGAGCCCGGCGTTTGATTACCGACTAATGAGACCTTTTGGGGTCATCCATTGCTAAGAGAATTTAATTGCGATTTGCATATAAATTGGGAATATACTTCATTGAGAAATTGGTCATTGAAAATGCGAATAAAATTATTAAAAGGAAAAAATGACTTCATTAAATAAATCAGGTAACATCAATGAAGAATAATGCGTTGTCTCTTAAGCCATTGGATACCACATGTCTAACTCTGAAATGGATACTTCTACATACTGCATAAAAATAATTGACCCAATTTGAACCATACTTGAACTTTTTCATAGCGGACAAACAGGAACGGAGGAAGGAATTTGTTAGGAAGCTCTATAATATTGTAGTTATTATTGTGATTTTTGTATTTATAGATAACCTTAAAGTCCGAGTTTTCACAGTAAGGATCCAGGATTGGAATTTATCATGGATTATAATGAAAAAGGTATGACATAATAATGGGAAAGAGAGATGGGATATGATTTTCCGAAGTTATTTCCGTAGACATTGACGTTGATGGATAGAAGTGTCCACAGAATTGATGACCGCGTGTTGTTGGAATAGTGTGGGTGTAGGTCGTCAGCGACGCCAATGAGCTCTCGCATTTGATTACTAATTAATGAGGCCTTCTGGGGGTCATCCATTTTAGCCCAGAACTCATTAAGTTACCAAATTTAATGGCAACTCGTAGATACGTGTACCACATACTTGAAATTTGCTTTTGTCTGTGATAGAGATTAAAGGATTGTTATGTTTATTGAGAAAAGATGAAATAAAAACTTGAAATAAAATATGATGATGATGAAATGAAGATGAAATAAAAAATTTTACCTTCTTACAATTCGGGGTATAAATAAAATGCAAATAATACTTTAATAATTACTTATTTTTGGCAAGGAAAACATCATGCAGAAACCTATAAAAGGTAAGACTAGATTTTTTTTGATAAAAATAGGCTTAGTACAAACATCAATTATCGCCAAGCAAATCAATTTCTCTTATAATTTACAAAAGATACGATGCGAATCGTCAAATATACCAAAAACTGAAATCAGTGTCATAGAATTACAAAAGAAAATAATTTCACGATACTTATTTTCTGCGAGTTAAATTGAGCCAGTTGATAGATAGCTCTGTCCAGTAGATTGATGGGTGCGGGCAGAGGCTGCATTAACTCAGGTGGGCTCAAACACACACACATTGGTCCATATTTGCACATTAATGACGCTTGGCCTTGACTTAATAGCTCTTAATTGGGACATTCCGTAGAACTAAGAAGGTAATGTTTGTAATAATGTTGTTTGTATAAGGGTCTTAGAAATTTATCGATTTGAAGAATAGTGAAGTTCATTTAGGAAGAACGGGAAAAATCATAATAACTAAAGACTTAAAAAGAATTCTCGTAAAATACATAAAATTTCAAAAAGAAACCTATAAATATGCTTGTAGATAATTTCCTGTTTATTAATGTGAGTCTATTTGACTCCAGTTATAGTTAGCACTGTCCAATAGATCGATGAGTGCGGGGGCTGCATTAACTCAGGTGGGCTCAGTAAACACGCACACATTGGTCCTTATTTGCACATTAATGAGGCTTGGCCATGGCTTAATAGCTCTTAATTGGGAATTTCCGTAAAACTAAGAATGCAACGTTTGTAATCTTATTAGGGTCTTATTTTATCGATCCGAAGAATAGTGAAGTTCATTTAGGAAGAAATGGAAAAATCATTATGACTAAAGACTACAAAAGAATTCTCGTAAAATACATAAAATTTCGAAAAAAAATCCTATAAATATGCTTGTAGATAATTTCCTGTTTATTAATGTGAGTTTATTTGACTCCAGTTGATAGTAAGCACTGTCCAGTAGATTGACGAGTGTGGGCAGAAGCTGCATTAACTCAGGTGGGCTCAGTAAACACATTGGTCCGTATTGATTGATTTTAAGAAAAAATGGGTGCATTTTATACAAAATGTATACGTTATTTTACTGATTTACTTGAAAAAAAATCGTTAAATACCTGAAATTTGTTGTTTCTTACTGTGTGTTAATTCTTAGCCAGTTGATAGATAGCACTTTCCGGTAGATTGATGGGTGCGGGCAGAGGCTGCATTAACTCAGGTGGGCTCAGTAAACGCAACACATTGACCTGGGTGTTCTCATTAAT
Source organism: Polygonus leo (assembly GCA_018250455.1). NCBI lineage: Eukaryota > Metazoa > Arthropoda > Insecta > Lepidoptera > Hesperiidae > Polygonus > Polygonus leo. The sequence continues at coordinate 4,853 of DWNR01002533.1, forward strand.
GAGGCTTACCTTAATAGCTCTTAACTGGGATTCACTAAAATCGAAAAGGCAGGTTTGTATGCTTATAAGAGTTTGTTTTATTTATCTAATTGAATAATAATCTATCATGTGCTGTCTGAAGGAGGTGTCAGGAGTCTACGAAATCGGCGTGTTTGTATAAGGAAAGCTATGAAAGTGGAAGAAGCTAGGCAAGTATGTCAGAACTGTGCCATTTGGCACTCGATAACCTCTGCCTACCCCGTTAGGGAGTTCGCGTGAAGATGTGTGTGGGTGTGTATCTACTTGGATAAGATTGAAGTACTTTTTGACAGAAATAAAAAAGTAGTATTTCTATGTGGTTAAATAGGAATTCTCGTAAAAGACCTGAAAATTCGAAAAACGCCTTAATATACGAGTAGAAAATCTTCCATTTATTTATGTCAATTAATTTGAAGCCAGTAGATAGATAGCACTGTCCGGTGAATTGATGGGTGCGGACAGACACGGCATTAACTCAGATAGGCTCAGTAAACACGCACACATTAATTCGTATTTGCTCATTAATGAGGCTTGCCTTAATAGGTCTTAATTTGGATTTTCGGAAATCAAGAAGAAAGAAGAAGGGGTGCATGTAAGTTATGAGGGTTTTAAATTATTCTATACAAGAAAGCATTGAGTTTATTTTCATTCAAGAGCAATGCTTAAAACTGTTTAAGAACAAATTATTTTTGTACAATAACTCTTTAGTTACACGGTGTAAGTAAAAATCAATTAAGTTTTATTTTAAAACTTACATATTGTAGAATTTTGTACATAATGTATCTTTTACTTTAAAAGAAAATAGTGGTTTAGTTATCGTTTTGGAAGAAGTATTTTTATTTATTTCATCTTCATCACAACCTATTCTCTCTCTCATAATAAGAAATATTTCATATATTTACCAGGTTAGCTCTTCATATGGATACTCGCCATTCACATAGTTACCTATGATATTTGACTTTAAATTTTCGAATTTCGACAATGAAGTTACTGTTTTTGATTTTAATTTGAGTACAACGTAATGTATTAAACTCACAAATATATAGCGCGTTAAAATTGCAAGGTTTTTGTGGCATTGTGGCAGCAAACGAGCCTGCGTTTCACCTAATAGGGAATGGTCACTGCCGCCCATTAACATGGTAACCGTACCATAACCGTACTTTAGGTTGTTCGCAGATACATCAATAACCTGACGAAAAAGTATTTGTGTGTAAGTATATCCGGCAACCACGCGAGTCCAAGGCAAGAATTATAGCATAAGAATTGCTCCACTGAGGATTATGGGTGGCGGTGGTACCTTGCCTCAAACTAAACGACTTCACTAGTCAAACGGTATTGGCATAAGTATTACCTATATATTCACTTTTTGTGTCTCTAATATCATTGCCTGTCTTCATCAAATTAATGTAGTGAGTACGCAACCACATAATCTAAGAGCTGAGAGCTCATTACAATAATCTCTTTCATGTTCGCAAATTGAAACTGAAATTACGCTCAAAATTAATGACGGAACACACATAATACCTAATACCTATTTAAGCACATGTATAGGTACATGTTTTAATATGTTACCTTACATAGGTTATTTTGTGTGTTTTAATGTATGCGTTCTTTCAATTTAGTACCTGATATTATGTATGTTACAACGTAATATTATATATAATAATATACGAGAATGTATACTGCATTATTATTGCCCTTATAAGTACATTTATTGCCCTTTAAATTCTAACTACTTTACTCAACCAATTATTAAGAAAAATTGTGCAAATATTTTGAAGGTACAGAAAAGTACATTAAGAACCTTTTACCCACAAAAATATTTTTACCGACAATTCCAATCATTTACTATAAATTGTATATGAAAACAAAATTGTAATTACCGCAAGCGAAGCCGCAGGTAGAAGCTATTTATATTATTAAACCTAGATTAACCGTAGATAATGAGCATGCAGTCTAGTTTATGAGAAGCAATCACTATTTACCAACCAAAATCATTTTAGTATTTTTTATAAAGGTTTGAGGTACTTAAAGTTAGTCACTGATACATTGACAGGTCTAAAGATTGATAATATGGTTACCACTTATCAATAGTACCACCAGTAGTCAACTGTCGCACATTTATTAGACATATTTATCTGTCTACAACCATTGCCTGTCACACTTTATCAAATTAATCTAGTGAGGACGACGCAACCACGTAATCTCGACTAAGAGCTGAGAGCTCATTACAATAATCACTTTCATATTCGCAAATTGAAACTGAAGTTACGCTTAAAATTAATGACGCGACACATGTTCATCTTTGACAATGTATGTGTGTGTACGCGTTCGTTAAATTTAATACAGTGTTATTTAAATGCATTTGTATTATGCAACAATTCTAACTAATATTTTATGGAATTGAATTGTATTATGTAATGATTCAACACTGGCACATCTTTATCCAGCGATAAGTACAAGTAAAAAAAAACAATAACTAAATTCGTCATATTAACACATGCGCGTTTGTGTGTGTACACGCTTGAAATATTTAACATTATGTTAATTAAAGCGCTTATTAGACATTTTGTTTTGTACACACATTTACAGGAGTATATTAAAGGAATCACATTTTGCCAGGTGACCTTTCATGCAGACATAAAGAACACTTTTCCCAATGGACTGAATATTTTATCATAAATTAAAGACGGTGACTAAAATTGTGAATCACCAAAAATGAAGCCGCTGACAGAAGCTATAATAAGTGTGACAGGCTCTCATATCACACTAGTATTAGACATATTTTGTCTATCTAATACCATTGCGTGCCACACTTTATCAAATTAATGTAGTGAAGACGACGCAACCACGTAATCTCGACTAAGAGCTGAGAGCTCATTACAATAATCACTTTCATGTTCGCAAATTGAAACTGAAATTACGCTTAAAATTAATGACGGAACACAAGTAATACCTATTTGGGCATATGTATAGGGACATGTTTTAATATATTAATATACATGTGCCTTTGTATATTTTGATTGTACGCGTTTGTTAAATTTAATGGGGTGATAATTTGAATGGAATTATATTACGTTATGATTTTAACCATTATAAATGCGCTTAAGACTTCGTTTGTAACACTTTATCTACTGAATAGATTTTCGTCACATTATGTTAATATATTGTCACATGTATGTAATTTAGGTACCTTTTATCGAAAAAAACATACTACTCCCGAGGGAGAAAAAAATATAATTCGATATGACGAGAAAATTGCATAATCTCACGTGAATAACTGCGAGCAGAAACTTATTATACCTATTATTAAACCTAGATTTTCGTATAGTATAGAAAATAACAAACTGGCATATTATACTTCATAACGATCAGTTACTGGCGCAAATAGACAGCTTAACGTAATCTTATTTAGGATTAATTATAGTATACAGATATGCGTAGCAATAACATATATATGTAGTAATAACATATATTATCTAGCTCATTTTGTACGTAATACCATTACCTGCCACACTTTATTAAATTAATATAGTGACAACGACGCAACCACGTAATCTCACAATAAGCACTTTCACGTTCGCAAATTGAAACTAAAATTACGCTTAAAATTAATGACGCAACACATGTACATGTTTGGTCATGTACTCACATGTTAACACAGTCATGTGTGTTTGTGTGTGTTAGCGTTCGATAATTTAATACGGTTCGTTAAATTTAATAAAATGAATGAAATTGTATTATTCTAATGATTCTTCTGTTACTAGACATATTACAAGAACCAATGGTAGTACCCAAGGGAATAACGTATCTATGGTCCATCTCAAGTGCAAACGGAGTATTTAACGGATGACAGTGACAACTTACTGCCAGATATGCTAACCATTCACTTTATAAATGATAATATAAATGGTATGATAAAGAAGCAAAATGCACAAAGTGCGAGTGCGTAAGTAAGATTATTGCCTATATTAGTTAGAAAGAAAGGACGCTTCACATTTATTCACTAGTTTACATAAAAACAATTGCTATATTTTTATACGATACAGATACAATATTGTGTCAAAATACACAAATCGAGAAAACATACACCCAACCGTGACATTGTATTCAAATCGCCACGTGCCGTGAGGGAGCACGACGGGAATTTTCGGGAATTTTTCCATAAAACGTCCCAAATGGCTGGTAATTTCGCGACACGGAAGGGGAGGGCAGGCACTATTACAACGTCCCTTTTGATTCCGTACGAGTATATGGAGCAGACATGGGTAGCAAAATGTTTTGTGATTCATACTACGTCTAAGGTATATTATGGGACTACGTTTGTTGATCTTCAGTAACTTTATTTAGTTTACTAGAAATAAACGGTTCCTCTTGTGTGTTTGGTAAATCTTGTGGGTTTTTTAATGAGAAATAATTATGTACTTACATGGATGTGTTATAAGACAAAAGTGGCTAACGAGCAAGCAGTCCACCTGATGGGAAATGTACAAGGCCACCTTTGAGAACCTTTGATTAATCTCAGATAAGATTCATCTGAGATTAATCAAAGGGTCGTCATTACCACTGAGGACTGAGATGGTCGCCCTCTTGAAGATATGTGACCAGCACCACACATTACACGTTATTATCCAATTGTCTTCTGTCACATAAAACCATGTTTAATACACACGCCATTTCGAAATAGCAGAGATCGAACCCGGATCCCCAACGTGAAAGGCTACGTCCTTAATCACTGTTTTCTTAAAATTAAAGAAAGACAGAGAGAAGAATTGGCGTGAAAGGGCCATAATACTTTTCCATACGTAAAGATTCCTGCCAGTCAACTTCTACCATGAACCCCGTTTAGAAATTTACTTCTTAAAACCGTTTTAAATCAATTACGTGCCATAAAACAGTCTAAATAAAAAAGTAATTGAAGGTGGAAAATTTTCCATAAAACCCTTCAAATGGCCCATAATTTCGCGAACATGAAATGGGAGGGAATGAACTGGACGAACCCTTTTGGGCTCAGGTAAGAATACCTCTATAGACCTTTTTGTCTTTCCATTTAGCCCTTTTGAAATAGGTTCCAGTCAAGAATACTCTAATTCAGTAACGTGTAAATTTTATTACTTGGACTGAATTAAGTTATTTTTGAAAGGTCCTTTTTATTCGTTTTTCTTTGAATTTTCTCCTCTTTAAATATTAAGATCTATGTAAGGTGAATGTACGTGTATATTTGAAATAGTTTTAGCAAGCAGGTTTAATTCTAGAGCTCCGTATCTAAAACGCTAATCAGATCCGTTTTGCTAGGTGGTGTTCTGGTGTACCTACCACCGGTATCATCGTAATGCACCGTAAAGCAATTATTACGTTTCGGTTTTAGCAGCAAATGTCCATGGGCGCCAAAGGCCACTTACCATCAGATAGACTGGCTTGCTCGTTTTACACCTTTACTTGACGAAAAAAAAGTTCGTTATCTGTTTGTCGGTCAGTCCATCAGCTAATCAGTCCATCATCAGCAGAGCAAAAGAATGACAGAAAAGCCACTAACATGATTACCACTAACGTGATAAATATTTGTACAGAACCCTTCAAGTCGGTTCCGAATCACTTTTAAACAATGTTTGAAACTATAGATTTTCTTTGAATGTTTCTCTTCTTTAGATATTTAAATATATGCAAAGTCTTTCTAGGTGTAAAATTCAAATAGTTTTTGACACTTTCGCTATTTTTCAAAAAACAATTCTAGCGAGTTCGTTGGACAGGTAGAATTGTCGACCATATTTACAAACGTAGATAATGTATTTGTCCTTAGCGTCGTTGCAGAATTATTCAAACGTTATATATATTATATTCTCCCTACTGCATTTAAATAAGGAAAACCTAAAGGTCTTCACAAATTCAAGGCATGTGTACTCGACCGCTGACTTCATACGCGGTTGGCGCTGACGGATGACGGATGACGCACATTCCGACGAAAAATAACCGTCGCCGGTTAGCGGCCGTGAGATGGCATAACAGAGACAAATGGCATACATTCCTTCGCTTTGTTACCGGCAATAGCATAGTAAAACAAAACCCGCTATATATGCTAGTTTACTTGTAATGATTACAGCTTTTACATACACATGTTTTTATGCACAGAGTATAATGATGCAAATTATAACATATAAAAGAAAAAGAATATTTCTTACTTGATCATTATTAAATCTTGCAGAACAAATGTCCATAAGTAATGGAAAATACATACATTTTAAAAAGAAAATATAAAGAATTCGTAAGCGTATTCCCTGACAAATTCATGACATTTGTGCTTGGCCGCTGACTTCATACGCAGTTGACGCTGACGAATGACAGATGACGCACATTCCGACGAAAAATAACCAACACCCGGTTAACGGCCGTGGGATGGTATGAGTGAGACGAATAACATACATTCCCTCGCCTGGTTACCGGCCATGGCACAGTAAAACGACATCTACCATTATATTACAATTTTCTTTATAAAGATTGAGACTTTTCTATAAATGTTTTATATTTTACGCACGTGAATGACGTAACTTAACGCCTAATGGTGACCGCTGCGCGGGTCGCCATTTATAACGATATTTTAAATCGTCCACAATTATATATTGTAGAAAAATACCCATGAGGGGCAGTAACCACACACATTTTAATAGGTAAAGCTGAACAAATCCAAGGGTTTCCTGACAAATTCATATCGTACGACTTCATACGCGGTTGGCGCTGACGGATGACGGATGACGCACATTCCGACGAAAAATAACCGTCGCCCGGTTAGCAGTAAAACAAAACCCGCCATTTTAGGCCAATCTGTTTGAACAGGATTCGAGTTTTTACGTAAATTATGTCATTTCATTTTTTGTGCGATATCATAAGTAGGTAGGAAGTTTCCCAGAGGTAGAACTCATGTTCGACCGGGGAGATACCACCGCCACCCTCATAATCCTCCCTGAAGCAATTCTTGTGTTTCGGTTTGAAGAGGCGTAGATGCCGGTTAGACTTAAAGGCGAGGCGAACATCTTAGTCCTCGAGGGGTAGAAAATTTGTGATCAAACTTAAATATGATTTAATCGTACTTGGGGATGATTACTGATGTCTATGGGCGGCAGTGACCAATTACAATCAGGTCGACTGTATGCTCGTTTGCTACCTTTATGCGATATAAGTTATCATATCGGTTATCATCCTCAAGTACGATTGAGTCATACCTAAGTTTTATCACAGATGCGTTGCTACCCCAGATACGTGGTAGGCTTTGCTGTACCTGATCATACCTTAATCATGTAGACAACCCCAAATACAAACTTGTACCGAATTTTTAGATTAATAGTCTGCAGTGGCCAGTTACTGCCAGATAGACCACATGCTCGTGTGCTTACTTTAAAAGATCTAAAATAAATATCAAAGTGAGAAATATTTCAAAACTATGAACAAGAACATAATAGATTGAACAGATGAATAATCCCATAAATTTAATTGTCGGCTCCCAATGACGAAGTAATGAATTGCCTAAATCAACGCGTGGTTGTGGTCGAATAAATTAACTAGAAAATTGACCAATTTAATGGAGTTGTTAGCGTGAAAACAATGTCGGCCGCGTTATTGTGTGGACGCGATTAGCTGCATAGCTTTGTTACGGAAATAGACTAAATGATGATATCGTAACTAATATAAATGCGAATGTGTTTGTTTGTTACGCTTCAACTCCTTAACTACTCAACCGATGGTATACAAAAGTCACGTGGTAGCTGTCAGTGGTCGTGTGTGTCCTACAGAGAAGAACCGTGGTACATTTTATCTAGAAAAATACATACTTTCAATGAGGTATAGAGAAATTTGTTACTCAGTCATCTTTATATATAAAAATCACGCGTACATACGTGATATAAACTTCGTAACTACTTTGTTCTTACGTACGTTACTTGGTGCACACCCAATCCGAGAAAGAAAGTCTAAAAAGAGAGGACTACAGAGAAGGAGAAGGATCATGCATCCGAACCATACATGAAGCACAGGGACTAACGTAC
>DWNR01002534.1:0-12903 GCA_018250455.1 Polygonus leo
TCCATGGGCGGTAGTGGCCACTTACCATCAGGTGGACTGCATGCTCGTTTGCTACCTTTACACAATAAAAAAAAAAAGAATCGTTAATTTTGTACATTTATCTTTATTTATAGAAAAATGAAATTGGAAATTGTATACAATTATTTTTTTGCCATTCCATTTTAGTCTGGATTGGTAACCCAAATAATATATTCCTGGTTTACCTTTTGTTCTTCAGTATTTAACATAGACCTATGTATTAATATGTTACCAGTTGACAAATATATTATTTGTCAGTCACCATGTACATTGTTAAACTTTATCACACATCTTTTCTGGTTTTAAATTCTTTATTTGTAATTTTCAGGCTCGCTCCATTGCTAAACTGGTTGGCATCAGGGCAAAGAGACTGAAGGATGCTGCAGAAAATCCTGATGATGTCACTAAAGCCCCAACTGCTGTTAAAGAAGCTAAAGCTAAGAAGTGAAAAATAAAGTAATTGAACATACCATCTTGTTTTATTGTCCTTTGGTTAATCACTCAGTGTGAAATATCTAATATAAGTGGGTTAAACTCGTTGTTAGTGTGGTAATGGTAAAAAAAAGCCAAAAGCCAGTGTTCTCTGATGCTGTTCATTCTGTATATTGAACACAAGGAAGAAAGCAGAATCGGACTGTTAAATCATGGACTTGGAGTGGGTCTCGGTCACTGGGCTCTCTATTCTATAGTTTATATCCTGGGTATTAACACCTCATATACTGTGTAATAGCTAGCCTCGAAAAAACGGCGTCCAGAACAGCAAAGCAGTAATTTTAAAAGGCTCAAATCTTCCATATCTAGGCAGGGGCACTGCAGTATTACTAGTTCATCTGACTATATTATACAGAGATGTGCTGTAAAAGATGTGTATCTCTTATTTTCTTTTGGCTTTACAATGATGACTTGCTCTTATCACCAGCAAAGCACTATATCTCATGTTTAATGGATATTGAAATGAGTACAAGTTTTTTTTTTGTATATTAATGAATATTTAATTACATAATATATGTAGAACTCCATTGAAATTATAAGTAAATTTAAGCAGACACTTCTACGTTAGCTTTTTCATTATTGCCCTCTTCGTCTTTTGCACTACTTTCTTCACCATCACCATTCTTGGCCTTTTTGTCGCTTTTGCGAAATTTATCGTACCTGTGTCAAGAAACAATAATAATGTTAAATTTTTGTAAACTAACTGAACCGGCAGACATTCTGCTAGTAATGTAAAATTCTCAATAAAAACAAATAAGGTCTAAAAAGATTTACACCATTTCTCAAATAGGACTGAGGTAAACATACATACAAAATTTCATTAAAATTTGTTCGGTACTTTCGAAATTTATCCAGAACAAACACATAATATGAGATTTTTACAAATAAAGTGCAATACTATCAAGTACCCATAACAATTTTATAATACTCGTATAAATATTAATCATTTCGGCTTCTAGGATGTGTACCAAAACATACTAGATTTTAAGTTAGACCAACGCAAGTATGTAAAGTGCATCCAATTTGACAGAAGTTTTAGCGTGACGCGCGCACGAGCACAAAAAAAAACAAAAATTCTAATTGAGAAAAAAGATAGTTATTGGGAATACAAAGGAAAAATTAATTCCAATATTTCCAAATTTTGTTCATCATCTACTTATATACTTGCGTATCAAATATATTGTTAAAAAAAATATTGTTAATGTGACCATAAAATACTTTAATGTCATCTTTTCATGCGAAGTTGGTATTTGACTATGTTATGATGATGATTAAATCCTTTTATACACTGCATCCTTAGAATGAACGTTAGTGAATTTTAATTTCTTGTAATTTCTGACTTTGGTATGAATCTACACCTTTATTGACATGTAGTGACAAGTCGATACTGTTTGCATCTCTTAGTGTACAAAGGTACAAACTTAGCGAACAACAGCGCACATGAGGTCTCTTTGTCCTAACAGGATAGTAAAATCAGAAATTACGAGAAATTTGAATTTGGTCACTTTCATTCTAAGGGTGCGATACATTTGTTTTAATTTTGTAGAATATCTTTACCTGCCCAGATCCTCATCATCATCACTGCCTTCGTTGCCCTGTGGATCAACTTCCCGCAGCAACTCTCCAATATCTTTGTCCACATCTGCCCATAATTTATCTTCACTTCCTATAAATGTAATGTTAACATTAAAATACTGAGTTAACATATATGAGACAAATTAGAATTAAACACTGATAAAGGTATACATATATATTATAGAAATCCCATAACCATGTTGGTTTAAGCTAATCTTCAATACAAATATGTATATTTTAGTCCAACTTGAGAAATAGGATATATTTGGGCTTAATATCGCAGAACATCTGCTTTGGCCCACTAATATACAATAAAATACAATAATAGACAAATACAATTTTTTGGAAAATTAAGGTTCAAAACGTAATAAGGGAGCACTAAAATCTGATTCCCATAATGAAAAACTGCAGACAATTAGTTCTCCCCACCTTAAATGACCAGAACATTGCAATTAGGCAGAACAGAAGAACTTTAACTAGTCTGATAGTTTATAATATCTCAATATAATTCGATTAATTCTGAATACATACCAGAAGCATTTGTGGCTTCAGTACCATTTTCAACTGATTTTTTGTTTTCTGCTGCTTGTTCTGATTTTTCCGACTTTACTTTGGCATCAGTTACATTTTCTGCAGCCTCTTCTTTTTCTTCTTCTACAAAAAAATATCGCCAGTTTATACGTATTTACTATTTAACAAAAGTAATGAAAGTTTAATTATCCCTAAAAACCTGATATAGTAAAATTTTAGAAAATATTTTTTTCAAGTTGAAAAATGAATCGAAATTAAGGTAGCGGCTATGACGAAGATGCCAAATTCAGAGCAAAAGACAAGTAGCGGGGTACGAAGCGGGCGCGTACCTTTCTGCTGGTGCAGCTGGCGGTGGATGCGCTCGGCGTGCTTGCGCAGCGTGCGCGTGTCGCGGTGCTGCACGTAGCGGCCGAGGTGCGTGCGCAGCCGGCAGTGCCGCCGCAGCGCCTCCGCCTCCTCCGCGCTGCCCGCCTCCGCGCGCGGCAGGTACAGCCGGCACAGTTCGCACCACCACACCTTTCGAATCAATGTCAATACATACAGGTGCACAAAATCACACCTTGCTGGTTTATTCTGCATCGTTTAAAACTGCCGCCGTTTCATAGAAATTTGTGTGACATGGTGCCTCCAGAACTTACGCAAAATTAAGGATCTTTGTTTTATATACTATGTTTATTTGCTTTTAAAGACAACACTTAGACTCCATTCATGACATTGTTCGCAAATTTATTAGATATGATAATGATAATCAAATTGGAAACTTTTACCAGCACGATTGTTGTGTAGATTATCCCTCCCTCATTAGCCTTTGTTTAATAGGTAGTTGAATACCCAAAATCCAAATACATGTATTTACAAATAATATACAACCATAACATTAATGTGTTTCAATCATCACTTCCGCCCTTCATGCTCAAAAGGTAAAATTACTATATTGTATTACTAATCTCACAGCTATTCTGATTTATTAAACACTAGCTTTTGCTCGCGGCTTCGTCCGCGTAGAAGTCTAAAACCCCTTGGGGGCAGAATTTCGAAATATCCTTTCTTAGTGCTCACTTAGATCATGAAAGGAACCCCTGTACTAAATTTCAAGTTTCTAGGTAGAATGTTGAAGTTTTATTTCGTTTTTGTGTGTTTTGTTTTGTGTAATGTATAAATTAGAGTGATATGAAGTTCCACCTCGAATTATAGCAATATCTTAAAATATTGAAGTATACAAACTAACACTAGAACCTTTTCAGATGTTAGACACGTTACTACATACATTGATCAGAGAACAGCAAAACGACTCGATACCCGGACGCGCAGAGCGTGCGCGCGAGGTGGCCCGCCGATTTGTGCGCTCCGTCGCCAGGATATTTGTCATCTTCAGTGTCGAGATGGCTCCCGGTGCTGCCAAGAAAAAGGGGTTGGTATTTTGTTTTTTAGAGCTTTTTGGGTAGCATTGTATGAAGATTTAGATGCAAGGCACATGTCTGCTTTAACAATAAGACAGATTATCAATCACTTGAGAAAATAAAAAAAATACCAGTAGATGTTAAAGTTTAAACCTTTAAAATTTGGATGGAAGTTTCAATTCACCTAGAATTAGCAAACACATCAAACTAATTACACTTAAACGTCCCTTTGAATGGAAACAATATAAACTATAATATAATATAAATAAATATGCCATTATTATTCCTCAAAAATACTAATTGACATCTATTTTTTCCCAGCCCGCTCTCAATAACCGCATCATTAGTACGCTGCCGTAGAGTGTTTGCGGCACTCGTCGCACTCGCCGTAGAAGAGCTCGTAGAAGCCGCGGACGCGTTGCTAGCGCCCGTGCGACTGGGTGTGGTGCGACCCACCGCGCCCTTCCCGCTGGCGACTACTTACGTTGACCTCGTGAACGGTAGCGAGGATTTGTTTGGCGTGGAACCGCTGTCTACTGGACATTCTAGACTGTCTCATGCAAGGAGGTTAGTATTATTTCTTTACATCACAATATAAATTTTAAATTGGTGACATATGGTATCAAGACATATTATACACATTTGGTTTCTTTTCTGATATTTTTTTCTGGAATATTAGAGTAGAAGATATTAAACAATAAAATAATTCATTCAGAGAATCTAACGTGGCTGGCGGTCGTGGTGCTGCCACTGGAGGAACATCGATGGGCAGTTCCACCTTGGTTCCTGACAGATCTTCAACGCCTGTGGCCACAGAGTACGCAGATGACGTGGCTGGTGAAGCTTTAGGCGGAGACGATGATGCGTCCGAACCAGAAGATCCCAACCTTCCGTTGCCTGAGGCACCACCTGAACCTAATCTTGGCGACGCCATTAATGACAGGTTATTAAGATATTTGATTCTGATTACTAGTATTAGTTATTCCAAGTGATTTTAAAAACAGACGCTTATACAATTGATTCACTAAAATCATCAATACAATAACAACTCTTTATGTTTTTTGGTTGGTTCTCCTTGTTTACAGTAATGCATACTTTGTGTTGTGTCACTCACACACACATATTCGAAACGCTGAAAATCTATGGCATGATTCTCAGTAATATACACAAACATCTCACATCTTACTATAAAACATGTCATCTACTTCACTATAGTCTTTTTATTTCGTATTCTTCATTTTAGTGTACTTTGTTGAGCCTATAACATTATTGTTTCTTTTAACAGAGGTCAAGAACCTCATGTAGTAGTGGAGAACGGCACCGATCGTGCAGAGGGCGGAGAGAGCGAAAGCGAGTTGGATCTGTTGGCTGAAGTGGAGACGGAGAGCGACTCCGATGATCAAGATAATGCCGAGTCCGCGCAGCGCAGCGTGCAGACCGGGGCCACGCAGGGTTCCGACGCCGGTATGTTATTTGATATTAGAATATTTGCCTATCTACATATATATAAAGCATGTAAAATACATGCTTTATTTTTAACTAGACTATATTTTTATAGGTAATAGTAATATTCACATTTACATATATATGTCATTATGACTAGGACAACATAAGTAACAGGAATGGGGCGTCTTAAGCGTTAAAAATACGAATGACATCACAAAAATATTTAGATTAGACCTTTTAATGTTAAATTTTTAATTTAAATTAAATGTTAATTTTAAAAACTAAAAAACATTTAGTTTTTCTGGGCTTCTAGTTGCAGCTTGAATGGGCTACCGGCCCCCTTTTTATTATTTTAATTACCGTGTACACCGGCGCAGGAATAGCATCTCTGCTGTTGTACCCGGAAGAAGAGAGCGGCGATTCTACGCAGCCCGAGGACGAGGACTCGGAAGCGGGCGAGACTGACGAGCAGGACGGCGAAGCGGAGCCGCCTCTACACGATGGAGAGACTTTGGAAAGACGCACTGCTCCACCATCCAGACCCAACTTAGCGCCGCATTCCATGCAATGGGCTATTCGGTGAGTTTGCAAACTTTCTCAAGTTTTAAATCTAAAATTCCAATGCAAATAAGAGACATATTTAGCATGTGGGAAAGATGGGACAATTTTTGTTAAATTGTTTTTTTTTTCCCTAAAAATAATAGCATTCTTAATATCTTTTAATACACATTTTTATGCTCTCTGCATCAAGGTGCATGCAACACCTTGTACTGGAATACATCTCAATAAATAATTCCAATGATTGACTTTGATTCAATTTGTAATGCATAAAAACATTATAATATATTATAATTCCTTTGTAAATACATTCTAGTCCTATAAAATTCTCAAACGACTAATTCTTATAAATTTACAATACACATTTTATTATTATCCCTTACTAAATACGTTAAACAAAAAAAAAATGACATAATAAAGTGTTATGGCACGCAGTTCCCGCGAGCCAACCCGCGGCACTAGCGGCAGCACGAGCGGCGTGCGGCTGACGGGCAGCTCGTCGCTGGTGTTCATCGACCCGGCGTCGCTGCGTCGCTCGGCGGCCGCCGCAGCGGCGGGCGCGCACGACCCGCACTCCACGTCCACCACCGCGTCGTTCCTCGCGAGGGCTTTTGGTTAGTTGGGCTTTCTTTATATGTATTCTTTGTATGTTTGTATATGTTTATTAAAGTTATCGCCAGTCCATAAACATCGCCAGTACCTTGTCATCCAATCATCAGTTCATTGAAGTTCAGGACTGTTCACTTACACCAATGTGGGTGAGTTGCTGGTCGCACATTTGACCAACGGAAATTACCATTTACAATCAGATAGACTGCATAGTTATTTGTCAGTATGTTTCTTCTTTTATGAGAAGCAACAACAATTTAGGGGCAGGACTAATTAGTCTGTATGTATGCTTTATGACGAATTTATGGTGAATTGTATTTAAAATGAAAATAGTTTCCAAACATTACTAGACAAATTTTACTTGATAAGAAGCTGTAATCATGCTTTTTATTGTTTTCATAGGAATCGTCATACGCCAAATTGCTGATTTATTATGGGAATATGAGCGAGTCACCCTACCGTTGCCGCGCATGCTGCCATTGGCATACCGTGAGGCAATTCGGCTGCAATGTTACTTGGAGAGACAACTTAAACCGACCTGGGACTGGTTGGTTACTGTTATGGATGCTACTGAAGCACAATTAAGGTAATATTCTTTACTTAAATAATTATTTATTATATAAAATTGTACTGGATGTCTATAAATTCGTTCGTTTTTAGATTTGGCGCATCGCTAACATCAAACAACGCTAGTACATCAAACGGCGAGAGTAGTCGTACGACCGCGCCGTCAGCGCGTCGCACAACATCTTTCACTTCGCCAGCTACGCGGATCATCGGCTTCTCTGAAGGGCCACGCGCTCGCGATCGTGAACAAGGTATTGTATTGTAACCCAGTACTGTAATAAAAATGTATTATTGTTAAAGCATTACATATGTGTATAAATCTCGAAATAACTGCTCTATCGATTTTAGTTATGTCTTGTAAGTTCTATTACTTGCCTCTTGTATAACAATATATTATATTGCATTAAAGGTAAAGTTAATTGTGAGATTTTAAGAAATGAACGATTTATAAGCAACATAGACTAAGTCGAGGGTATCAGCTAGAATTGTAATGTTTGGATTTTTCTTGCACCATGCCCACATGCACTTATTAAGCGGGCGTATATCTAACAAATGAACGCCATGCCATCAGGTGTGGAGGCTGGCAGCGCGCGGCGCGAGTTCCTCGCGTACTGCCTGTCGCTGCTGCGCGCGCACAGCGCCGAGCACGCGGAGCAGCTGCCGGTGCTGGACGTGGCGGCACTCAAGCACGTGGCGTACGTGCTCGACGCGCTCGTGTACTACATGCGCGCCGCGCAGCCCACGCCGCATCCGCACCACCACCTGTGGACGCCGGTAAGTCGTGTGTTGTATCTTCTTTTGTTTTGAGGTTGTCCGTATTATAGGAATGTGCAAAGAGGGAAGTTATGTATGTATAGAATAATGTCATGTCATTGAGTGCAATTTAAATGATATAGTTAAATGATGATAATTAAATGATATATTATACTTAATAGATTCCCTACATTGTGTCATGTTTGAAAAGGATTCTTTATATATTGGGTAGTCTTCACAGCGGAGATAGAAAAACGACCTACTAGTTGAAAATTAGACATCTTTAACCTACTTAAAAAATGGAAGAACAGTTTGACCTGAATGTATGTGATATTGTTTGAATAGTAGAATTTTTGAGTATGATGGTCTATGTACGTGTGTATGTTTTTCGTTCACGTTATCGTTACTTAACCAATAATTAATTTTATAGGACGAGAATGAAAATGAGGAGGGTGAAGAGGAGATGGTGGTAGGAGGAGGAGCGGCGGCTGAGTCCGACGGTGAAGGAGAGGGCGGCCGCGGCCGTGCTCATGCTTTCTTCCAGAGATCTGAATCAACACTGTGCTTAGGGTGTCCTCCACCTGATGCGTTTAACAGTCAGTATTTTTTCTAGTTTTAAGTAACTTTAAAAATATTCCTTATTCACGAATTCTTTAATTTAAAAAAATACAAATTTTCTTTTCAAAATACTTTTTTCATTTTCTACTTCGATACATAATTATAAAGGTATTTTTTTCTTCATTTCTTGGATTATAATCGTTTTGTCTACATTACTTGTCATCATGTAAAAGTGTTAAGTTGAAATTTGCTGCAGATTATACCACAGTGTCTATAGCAAATTTCCAACGTATATTGTTTGACATAAACGTTGATCCACACAGTGACGATGCAAGACGCACTGCCGCTGGCCGACCAGCCGCACCTGCTGCAGCCGAACGCGCGCCGCGAGGAGCTGTTCGGCATGCCGCGCCAGCCCGTCACCGTGCCCGCCTCGGGCGACGCGCCGCCCGGCGTCAACAACCCGCTCGAAGGTATGTTTATACTGTTGGCTATAAACGTTGTGTACTATATATACGTTGTGAATGAAGGATATTTACTTCTGAGGTATCTTTACTTTTGCCAAATTGTATTATGTTGTATAAGTATTCTATTGGTATAATATTTCTATATGTAGTGTCATGTGTCTTATTCAAGTTATGATCTGTCTAAAAATATTGATATTGCACAATTTCATACATACATACATATCTTCACGCCAAATCCCTAACGAGTGCCAAATGGCACGGTTCTGACATACTTGCCTAGCTTCTTCCACTTTCATAACTCTCCTCATACAAACACGCCGATTTCGGAGACTCTTGACACCTCCTTCAGACATGCACAATTTCATGATTTAGATAATGCTTTTGACTGTTTAGGGTTAGTAGATTGCGCGATGAATAAATTACTTTGAGACTGTTACATTTTTACTGTACCATTTTTGTATATTATATTTCGATTAATGACCGTGATATGTTTTTTTTGGAAATTTAATTTTATTGAAAATGTTGTAGTGGTGCCCCGGCGACTCGGTCTGTCGACGCGCGGCTCGGAGCGCGCGTGGTCGCCGCCCGCGCGGCCCGCCTCTGCGCCGCCCGCGCACCGCCACTCGGTCGCGCGAGACGAGCCACAGGTGAGCACAATGCATTCTTTTAATATCGTGCCATGTACTCTTTTTTTTAATAATATAGGAATAGAAAACGGCCGTGCAGACTACGGTAAATGATCACTGCCGTTCTTGGACACCGGTACTAAATGTCATATATGTTGAAGTGCCATCCTTCGATCCTCTTGTATAAGTAACACTGACATACACACCTTTCTGACAGAAAATCAATTTGCTGACAAACAATGATTTGCATGGCGAAAATGAGAGTGTCTGAATGATTTGTGTGTTACGTTTTGTTTAGTTTTATGAAATGATATTAGAAAAACAAGGAGTATTTAACAATTTACTCCTTAATATTTTAAGAATATTTATAGCCTAGATGATTTACATATGTTATGTTTTTTGCAGGATTTGTCATGTGCTAAAGATCCGGTTCTTAAAATGGATGTTGACACGGATGGCGAGTATATTTCTGACTCCGATTCAAATGAACCAAGACACATCCCAGGGAAAAAGCATCACAGGTAAATAACATACAAACGGCAAAGTTTATTGATCAAATAATCGAAAAACCTTATTACACGTATTTTTTCTCAATTTAGATTTAATTCAATTATTAAATGCAATTTGAACCTGCTATACGACTTCACTTACTGAAAATTACAAATACCAATATAATTTGCAGACATCCAAACACTACGACAACTGGGACCAGCACGCAACAAGACTCGACTTCGCAGTCGGAGTTCCACACGCTCGTGCACACCGCGTGCTCCATCATTGAAGCGCCGCACCAACAAAACAATACTGCGCCATCGCCAGGTATGTTCTTGTTATTATTATTAATCATGGCTCAAAGATTTTGACGCAACCAGAAAATGCAGACAATATTTTATTATATCGCTTCTTGTACAATACTTTATATATTAATTTGTGTTGCACCAACATCTATCAACAGATAAGTGACATTTCTGTAAATGCTTCAATAAGAATATCTTGTAATGGCCATGATAATATACCATTCACCATCACAAGTCATTATTGTTTAGCAGTGGGACAATAATGGGTTTACGAATTCCTTCATCGAAAAGCCAGTGATTATTCAAGTTTAAATGTATAATACACTATATTAATTCTTAAACGAACCAGTTATATTCAAAATATGTTCTTTATGTGACAGGTCCAAGCACATCAAACTCCCAAGAGCCCCGAGCTTCATCGTCGCGCAGTCCGGGAAAGACTGTCATTGTACGTGCTGTAAGTCACTCCACTTATTTGGGGGACTTTTTTTGACAAAATTATACCCGAATCCTTCTATTGGAATGTTTAACTTCAAAGATAAGCTTCTTTTCTTTCATTATTTATAAATTGATTTCATTTTCTGTATAAGATATTCATTTACTTCATTACACATTTTATTTTTATTAACTTTCAGTAATAATAATTCACTTTAAACACTCAATAGTAGGTTAAGAGTGTAATGTAAAGATTATTATTTTTAGGGAGAATTGCTAAGTGTCGCAGATCCGCTAGAGTCCCAGGAAATATCGGCGCACGTGACCGTTGAAACTACTGGCTTATCAACTGCGCCGCTTTTACCGCCCCAAGTTCTCAATGCTCCGACTCAGCCGTAAGTAATCTGCGTTTTTTTTAAATAATTGTAATATATTCTCAATTAAATATTTAGATCACAGATACAACCTCATACAATAACATTAAAATCGAAATAGAAATGTTAACACAGTAAATAGACACCTGCACCTGTAATATAAATGTAAGCATAAAGTACAAGTATCTGATTTAAATTATTACAATATTACATGTCCAAGATTAATTACATAACTGTCATCTAGTAAGCATTATAGTTATAAACACAAACATTGTTTTTAAGTGGCCACATTAAAATTTAGACAACATTAATGTTCCTTTTGTATTTATAGTGTGATTGATAGACGTGCATGCCCGTCGTTGGGAGCATCAGTATCTCACGATCTGTTGCTCGGCCGGTGGAGACTGTCGTTGGACTTATTTGGGCGCGTCTTCACTGAGGACGTGGGCTTGGAGCCCGGGTCAGTCGTGGCTGAACTGGGCGGCTTCCCCGTCAAAGAGGTCAAGTTTCGACGCGATATGGAGAAGCTGAGAAATTCTCAGCAGAAAGATTTGACTTTACACAAGGTAAGTTATACCTATTTTAGATTTTTAGTATCATTTATTTATTGTTGGTTATTGATTGATAAACATTATTATATTATCTATAGATTAAAATAATGCGCCTTGTTTTAGATGGAACGCGATCGTGCGAAGCTCCTCCAACAGACATTCGCAGAGCTAAATAGTGCGTTCGCTGGGCAAAACCGACGGGCGCATAGTGCCCAGCCGCCCCTAGCCGTCAATAGGGTGAAAGTGACTTTCCGTGACGAACCTGGAGAGGGCAGTGGCGTCGCACGTTCGTTCTACACTAGTGTTGCTGAGGTATATATTTAAATTTAATAATAGAACACATTTTCTAATCATGTTAGTCCCACTACTGGCAAGTTAGTCAATAATCAATAACAGTACTATTCTTGTCCACAAATGTGTAAATATTTCAATGTCAATGTCATACGCAGGAATTTCTAAGCGTGTCCTGTATGACTTTCTAGTAACGAGGATAGTAGTATCCTCGATACTAGATATCATGTAGTTGATCATACGCAATGTTTCAATACGATACAATAATAAATTATCGTTATGTTATTAGGCATTACTGGCAAATGAAAAGTTGCCGCCACTGGAGCCAGCTGCCGGCAGCGGCAGTAGCGGCAGCAGTAGCACGGCCAACGGATCCGCGGGGTCGGCTGCGCAGACCGGCGGCGGGACTAGCAGTAATAGTGGAGCAAGGTGAGAAACAAACAACATAAATATTAAATATAAATAAATAAATATTATATCCATATGCGACGGTGACTATTTACCATCAGGTAGCCCGTCTGCCTCATCGCTAGGTTAAGATATATTTTAAAAAAATGTGTGTTAAGTGTAGTGTTCTTCAAAGTAACTGTATTGGATTGTTCAGCCAGAACATGATTCAACTCAATCAAATTATGATTAAGTTGTGCCTATGACACAATTAATGGCACTTTTAACTGTTTTCTATGTTACTGTGTGTAAACAAAATATTTATTATTTTGACTCTTAAACAAACAAAATATTTATTATTTTGAATTAAAAATAACTGATAAATATATTTAACTAGTGTCCGACCGAACTTTCGGTTTCGGTTTCGGCAAGTTTCGGCGGAAAATTGGAGTTTCGGTTTAGTTTCGG
>DWNR01002535.1:0-12901 GCA_018250455.1 Polygonus leo
CCTACATTTTTTGGAATATTTTTCCAGAAGATACTAGGTTAACGAACCTATTGTACATCGTGAGAGGCTTTCCAAGTAGAACGTTACAATTGTAACGTGAATTATTTACCCAATAAAGATCTAGAAGTTAGTCATCGTAATCCACTTCCTCCTCTCCTGGACACAGGTCTTCACTTACAATGACAAGGATTTTAGACTACAATCCACCGCGCACCGAGTGTGCCTAGATTTCCTAACGAAGTTTTTCTTCACTGAAATGAAAGTGATAATTAAATTTTAATACGCATTTAACTTCGAAAATCAAAGACCCGAAATTCGAACCCAGTGAGGGAGGTCGATTTGTGACCACGAGGCTATCACTGCTTATAGAATAATATAGTATATATTTCGGAATACTTTTTCTTTTATCGAGTTATTTACTAAAACTTATGTGTAGAAAAATCATAGATCTTGTATTGTCTTGTCTTGGATTCTAAACTCAAGACCACAGAGTTAAAGGTCAAAATTCATTCCTTTCCTCAATCTAACTACTACATTGTACTAGGCTACCAACCGTACTTCAATATCTGTGAGTAAATGAAAATGTTTCATTCAAGCATTCTCAATCCGGAGCAAAATATATTTATCCTAAAGTTGTTGGGCTTATCTGGCTATTTGTGTGAGTCACCACAGAACCCACTAAGTTCCACGTAAAACTCATCTCCGATTAAAGATTTCATCCTGTGATATTGGACGATCGTAATATTTTAACGACGGCCCGACCCTGCTACGACTTCTTTGTTTTACTGCCTTTATTTTATTATTTATCGAAACATTTCGTATAAAAGTACCATTACCTAGGATTTTATGCGATAATTTATTGCCCGGTATGGATATAATATCGTAGATAATTAAGAACTCTTAAACGATTATTCGCACGTAAAATTATTTAACGGTTAACAAATAGATAACTGATTATCAAAATGTACGAGTACATACCTAATAATATATACAAAATTTATTCCCGTTCATTATCAAGGATTTTAAGTGTCAAGCTACTGTGCATATGTAGGTTCGATTTCTTGGTGACATCGGATTAATGTATTGGCTGGGTAATTTATATTTTTATTTTTTAAACGATGGAACCAATACTATAGGTGGAATCTCATTCCACATCTTGCACATACCTACGTGGTTAAAAAAGAAGCGCTCAAACATTAACTGTGGATAGAACTTCGTTATCAAAATGTACCTGTTTTTAACATATTATATATTATGTTACCTAGTATTTATTTGGTATGTATTATAACATACTAAATATTACTTATTTAGGTAAATCACAGCAGTAGAATTATATATTGACAATTGACACGGAAAGTTTACAAATCGCCTTGAAAGAACGTGCAAATGATCGCAATGAAATCTGCTGAGCTGGATGTTATGAGATTATAAATATAAGTAATTCCGCAACACTTCTTCGCATACTAATGAATACAGTGTTTACAATAGTTTGAGATTGTGATAAACTTAAGTAAAAATGTACGAAAATGGATATACGCTTACTTTACTGCTACATTTTTGTTAGTTGTGTTATATTTCCTTGTAAGTACGTAGTGTTAGTTATTTCTTTCTGTAATTTAAATTAAACCATTTCAAACAATTTCAAAAGAGTGCTTCATTTGAGTGATGTATGTACGCTACACGAAACCTGTTTAAAATTGAAGAAAAATATTCGTCCTTAAAGATTAACGTTATTTGAAAAATGTTTTTATTTTTGTGCGTTATGTCAGTAGACTTACTTTTAATGAAATAAATTTTAAATTTATTTTTATGTATCCTTCGTTTGGGGTTATCTATACTACAATTACAATTACACAAGCAGACTTAATTATCTGATTTTAATTTCTATAACAATGCTTCTAAATCGCTGGTAGATGTTCCACACACATACACATCTTCACGCCAAATCCCTAACGGGCTAGGCAGAGAGTATCGAGTGCCAAACGGCACAGTTCTGGCATACTTTCCTATCTTCTTCCACTTTCATAACTCTCCTCATACAAATACTAATGTAGATGCTCCATTGTATTTATTTTATTAATTAGATATACTTAATATTATTTTCCTGTGCATTGAACAACTACAAAGAATGCCATTAGGTCTTCATAAAATCGCCTACTTAAAACCTACATAGTTTTTCAGCCAAATTTCTTTCCGTAAGTAAAAATTTCTTGTTGAGCCTACAATTGTTTTATTTATGTTTTCAATTTCAGCTCTGTTGTCTAAACCAATATCTCTAAATGAGATTATTGCTGCCGAAAAGCAAGCGGCGTCTATGCAATCTGCCCAATCAAAAATATCAGGTATTCGTTTATATAACTTACCTAAGTTCAAAGTTCAAAAAGTTTAAGAATTATTTATATAAATTACTCAATAAGTAGGCAATAGTAGGGTACAAAGTACTTACTAAAATACAGTTGTTAAAGTTGTGTCAAATTCTTCTGATCTTGCATTAGCTCTTTCACAAAAAAATGTTTGTGTCAGAAAACATTCATATAGTGCGTGTTTGAATATGTGTGTGTTCTTATACATAGACTGTTTTATAGCCACCACAGCATAGATATTACGTATCTATCTAATATATAAAATTCTCGTGTCGCGGTATTTATTGCCAACCTCCTCCGAAATGACTCTACCGATACTTATGAAATGTTGTGTGCATATTGGGTAGGTCTGAGAATCGGTCTACATCTATTTTTTATACCCCTAAGTGATAAAGGTGGTCCATCCCAATTTTTTTTTATTATTGGACAATTTTTAGTTTTTATTTTTTTATGATTGAACGTTGTTCATTGTTCAGCTTTGAAAATACATACAACCCTACATACATGTACTAAATACCCTAAATACATACACTACTTTTCGAGTGAAAATGTAGGGTTGTATTTTCAACGCAAATTTCCAAATGGGGATGGTAGAAGAGTTTCTACCATCCCCATTTTTTTATTATATTTTTTATGACAGTACGTTTGTTGGGTCAGCTAGGTATACCTATATATTTCTTGTATTCGTGGGTTAGTTGCTAACTACTCCTAAACGCGAGGTGGTCCACCTCAAAATATGTTTTTTTTTTATTTTTTGATAAAAAACATTTTTACTTTTAACTTTTTATGATTTGTCTTTAAAAAATACATACACTCCAAGAATTTCACCCTTCTACCACAAACCCACATTTTATATAATTCTTATGGCATTATTATAACAACAGTTGCTGGGTCAAGTAGTATCTCTATATATTTTTATGGTATAACAGTGGCAAAGGGGTCTGCAGTGCTCGTGGTCGTAGTTTTTACAGTTATTGAGATCCATTGACCCCACCGCCACACAAATACCTGTCAGTTATTTTCTATTACACCGGTAGTAGTATAACGTAGGGTAAATACAGTTTTCTTAAACTGTTGTAAACTTCATTAATTCTATATAGAGTTGGTTAATATAACTGGTTTGTCTATGCAACCGTGACTATTTAATATTTTGCCAATTTTACTGAAAGAAAATATTTCACATTTGATTGCATTAACTATACATATAAATAACGATATGCTTAACAGCATGCTTAAGCTTTTAAAGACGTGATTAAAATCAGTTTAGATTGTATTTATAATAATGTAATTGAACGTGTTTATTCATAATTATAATATAAGATAAAAATATTAGAATATACTAGCCGGCAAATGTTGATCTGACTTAAAATAGGTATGGAATGTACTTTATGGTCTATTCTCATGCCTACCAAATATACACAAAAACTGTACCTTGGCAGAAAATAACCACAAACACTGTGACACGAGATTTTTATATACCTATTAGATTTATATGCCTTTATTCAACAAATAAGTCTTTCCACTATAATAATGCGTGTCTTATTACAGAAACTAAAACGAATGCAAAAGAGCGAAGTATCCATCATTTACCTTCAACAGTTCTTACGAAACAAACGACAGGTGATCGATTTTTTTATCCACTTATTTTATCAGGTTCCATTATTATTTTGTGATCGCAGACCCGTCTCCATTCACTAGATTTAAATATAACGTATTTTAAAAACCTTTTGATTTTCGGCAGGAAGTATCATCCCGACAAATAATAAAATATCCCCATTGAAGTACAGGAAGACATTTCAAATAAGAACACCATTGCGACCGACAAAAATTAAATATTCATACAAACCTCGAAGCAGGCGCATAAATACGACAGCGAAGAGAGAAATTAACGA
Source organism: Polygonus leo (assembly GCA_018250455.1). Taxonomy (NCBI): domain Eukaryota; kingdom Metazoa; phylum Arthropoda; class Insecta; order Lepidoptera; family Hesperiidae; genus Polygonus; species Polygonus leo. The sequence continues at coordinate 4,256 of DWNR01002535.1, forward strand.
TGAGAAATTCAACCGCAATTACATTCCACTTCTTAAAAGTCTCGGTGTGTTATTTAATAATATACTTGGTTCAGACTCAGGGGAAGATGATGAAGAACAGTACTACAAGAGATATCGATCGACGTCAAGAAGCGATGAATGCCCTTGCGCAAAGTCCGAATATTATGCTAGAGAGCCAGAACCGACAAAAAAGGCAACTGCTTCTACCCCGTCTCTCGCCACTAAGATCCCTTCAAAGATTAAGACTGTCGCCTCTCCCGAGACTTCCGCCACGTCCACCCATTATACTTTCGATGATAACATCCGCCCTCTCAGACGGAATAAGAACATACCCTTACTATCTACAAGAAATACCACTAGCAGTCGGAGAAACCATAATGGATTCGGTGAGGGAAGCATCTCCACACATCACAGAGACCCTGAAAGACATATCGCCAGGAATAATGGAGATGATGAAAGTAATAATTCCGGAGGAACAGAAGAGAACTCCTATACAGAAAATAATAAAGAGTATCCCAACAGTAGTGCAGGAGACGATGCAAGCTGCGATGGATCCTGTGGAGCAATCGGAAGAAATAGAAATAATACCGAGGAAACCGAAGATGAGACAACTACCACTCAAACAGAACTCCAATATTCACAGTCCACTGAAACCTTTACAAACGATAGAGGAGACAGCCATCAACTTAAAGGATACGATAAGTTCGAAGTTAGAAGAAACGAAACAAAAGGCGGAACATTTTTACCAAAATCTAATTCACGATTACGAGGATATAACACCAAAAAAGAAACTACAGAAATATCATGGCAAATCCAGAGCCCTCAAGAAAACACCTTCAATTTCACAAACAATGTCACCATCAGTAATCAGCGAATCTCTAACAGAGATGGCGCAGTGGCCGCGGAAGATCAAGAATTTGGTAGAACAAATAAAACATTAGTTTTAGATGACATTAATTTCACAGTTTCAAGTTTGATCAATAAACAACAATCTAACTTAGCAAACGACAAACAAAAGATTGTCATGATTTACGATGGATATAGTATAGCCAGAGATGTAAATGGTGATAATAAACTAACAGAAAAAGCTTACAGAATTCATTCATGATTTCTGAAGAAAATACATATAATAATTTTACATTTTCTTTTATTTCGCATATGAATACTTTGTGCATATATTAATAAAAAATATTATTATCGGCGTCCTTTCTTTCCTTTACTCTTTGTGGCTGCCTGACTTGTAGTTTGTGGTTGTTGATCAGCAGCCCTGTAAAATTACTCAAAATTAAAATCGAATTATTATGTAAGTATTTACATACATACATTACATACAAGTCATTGAAAAATAGACAATTATTAAAAGATATATAAGCCACTGGCATTTTTTCGAGGGATCCTTCAACGCTCGGAAATCGCCCGAAAAATGCCTACAATAAAGTAATTAGCCAAAGTTTGTATAACTGATTCGGAACCATAAATATGCACCTGTCATTGCTCTGTTTTTTTATCGTATTAAGTTAGCAAACGAACATGCAGTCCAACTCTTGGCAAGTGGTCCTTGCCGCCCATGGACATTAGTGATCATACCCGTGTTCGATTATATCGTACTTGACGTTGATTACAGATGCATTGCTACCCTTGAGGACTAAGATGTTCGCCTCGCGTTTAAGTATAGCCAGCAATTTAGCCTCTCTAACACAATTAATTGCTTCACGGAGGATTATGAGGGTGGCGGTGGTGCCTCCCTGGTCGAATTAGATGAGTTCTACCACCTGGCACTCTGTTCTATTTTAATATTATTTTCCTTGTAGTTTATTACTTTATTTCCCAGTTGTGTCCCCTTTCTTAAAATATAACAATTAAATTATCCTTATATTTTGACTATCGGCGAACAAATACAATCATTATGTTTTTCTCCTATTCAGCAACACCATACAAATATATTCAATAATACCTGACTAACATGACTATTGGAATTATGTAAAATTCCTAAGTAGCCAGTTACTACTTGATTAACCTTTGTTTATAAATGGATGGTCAACAACAAAGGTACCTTTAATTTGAAAGTGGCATATTAATTGCCTCCTATTTATCTCATAAAGCAAGTCAAACTGCTCTTGGCATTAGCTAAGTAAATATTTAGACATATATGTACATAATTAATACTAACATAGCAGACTCCCTAGAATTTATAAAATCTGTCAGACTACCCAAAAAACTTTACTTTCTTTCATAGCTTCAATTATCATTAAAAGGTAATAGGGTAAAACAAGTAGTAACTGACCACTAAAGCACATTTCTAAATTTGGATTGTCACAATTACAAGAGGTTTCATTCAAATAATATTTTTATAGTACTGCTAAAAAGAAGAGTACAGTATTTTTAAGAAGTATTCTTAATAAAATATTTAGTATTATTAAGAATGGTGCTTTAATTAAATTTGTTAAAAATTTAACTAATAACTAATTTATTTTAGGAAATAAATTAAGAGTCAATTGAGCAAGAGATATTAGAAACAACATAGGTGGAATTTACTGTACCAATTTCTAATTTTTAACACATATAAATTATAAACTGGCTTTAATTATATGCACTAGTCTTATATTGTGAACTGATGTAGTTCAAACTATACTTTCATTTAAGTAATTAATTTGTAAAATCTTATATTAAAGCCTACCGTATGTTCTGTCGATTTTTCAGCTTAGGTATTGACTCTCCAATGAACCTCATGACTGATTCCCTTGATGGATAATCTGGGTTCACTAATGTGCCATCATCGTTTTTAATCTGTACACGGATTCTTCCTCTAAAAAGGATTTCCTGGAAATTAAAGGATATTATGTTGAAATAAAATGTTTTTAGACTTTGTACAGACACAGATAATGTATACCTTTGTCATAAAGTAAAAAGAAATATTTTTATAATATACATAGAATGCTTTGATTTTTACATGTACAGCTATCAGTGCCTTCATCTTATGTAAAATATCTGGAGATGGTAAGGCTTTGAAGGTTATAAGAAACATTCTGTTTTTTGCATATAAATATAGTCCTCGATTCAACACATCAGATGTGTCTGCCCAGACCACTCTTTTATATTTAATAAGGACATATATTTAATAAGGAAATTTTTTCTTTTATATTTAGTAAGGACATATCTTATTCATAGATATACATAACCACTATGTACAAGTGCAACTATTTAAAATTTTACTTCTGCAACAATAAATGATTAATTATCTTAATATTCTTTTATTTTAAATATATCGCACTAATAATACAATAGTGTTGTAACTCAAAATTTATTGAAATTGAGATAACACAATGCCCCACAAGTCAGTAAAATTGTTGTTAGAATAATGCAAAAAATGTATAAGATAGGGCGCAATAACTTTTGTTTGTTTCGTACCCATTGTATGAAGTGACTAAACAGTTTTTCGTTGATTCTGAAAAATTATCTATTTTCAGTTACAACACTATTGTATTATTAGTGTGATATATGTAAAATATTTATTTGTAAATGTATTTCTCATCACAGACAATGATTTATTTACCTTGCTTTGCTCCCGAGGGTACAGCTTATTCTCTACACCAACACGCAAGCCTGTTGTGAGCAGCACATCTCTGATCTCCTGGTGAGTGGGATTCTCTACACACTGAGTTCGTGGCAACCTCCTCCCTTGTGCCAGAGTCTTCTTACTGTTTAAATAAGCTGGATAGATACAAATCCACCTGGAATTATACATGGTTACACATAAAAAAACCATACTCAGCAATTTATTTTATTTTAAGTCCTTCTTCTTAATTAACAAATCAATATTTTCCATATTAAGATTGCCTGACTTAGTGGCCTTTACTTGTATGAAGTGCAAACTGGGCTCCTGAGTTACTGAAGTTCAATCAGACATGTATCAGAAATGTAATGAATTTATATTTCTGTACAAGAAAGTTTCCATCTTTTGTACTGAAATAACACAAAATATTCAACACATGTTTTTTTTAAATTTGAGAACTGTAAAATGTTCTTTCATTTTTAATTTACTAGAAAACATTAAAGTATGGGACTGGTTAGTGTAAGCCATTCCATATGACTCAAACATCCCTACAAGTTGTTGTGGTTTCGTAAATGTAATACTTTGTAAACAGTATACAGCTTTTGAATTTCACACAAAATTTTATTTTATTAATTACATTAAACTAAGTTATACTACACCATCGATTAAAATTTATTAACCTTTCCACGTCACTGTGTTTCTTGTCTGGACTCCATGAAGTAACCATGGTTAAGAATCTTATTCACCTAATCCTAAGAAATTATTTAGCAAATCAAATCCAAAACCCTTTAATAAACTCCTTTGAATTGAACGTGTTCAATAGATCAATTCGTGGCTGTTTTGATAAATGTTCAATTGACAATTTTGACAAATGACGAACTTACGCGGCTGACACTTGACAGAACCATTTACTGTAGACAAAATATAGACCTCCTATTTTCAAAGAAGAAAAAAACATAATTATTCTTTTTTTTTTGTAGTACATAGATTTCAATTCCTTATAAAGTAAATAGTATCAGGAATTCATGGTTATAAAGTCTGACATTTTGCAACGACGTAAACTACACCTTTTTCAACACATGTTTCGCTCCACAGCAAAATATAATAATAATTATCATCAGCATAATTATTATAACATTGGTTTTACAATGGTATTGAAATTTATTTAGGTAAGGGATTTCCCTAAATAAATGTAAAGATCTTAAAAGCTCTTCGACAAATCGCATGTCATCATCCTGGCGCACGACTTCCGAATTCTGTCTTTGTATACTAAAAATTGTAGTAATATAATTACAATGTAGTGTTTGTACTATCGGGAGGGAGCCGAAGAAAAGCAATTTTCTCCTTTGAGATCTGTTCAGGGACAGAGTTGAAGATTAACCTTGAATAGCCGAAATCCCCTACTATTCGTCCCTAACTTCACTACTACAATAAAGCCTAAGCATAGAGACTTTTTATGCATGACTATTTAAGCAATAAAGTAAAGAGCCTTTACCTAACCTAAATTATATAAGTATGAGTTATCTGTGGAAAATTGAGTATATTTGTAATTATAAATGTCAAAAATGATAATGTCTCAAATGTCATCGTTTAATTTATTATACAAAAATACGAACCATTTATTTAATTTAAATTTAATATTTTTTTAATTGAATACATATATTATTGGTAATTGAAATAAAATTTGTGAAATTGAACAATAGTATAAGCACGTCTGCAACGTGTCAGTAGTAAAGAGAAGTACTTTTCAACATAATCTTTAAACTTAACTGTGAAATATGAATATAATGCGCTCCAGAAAATGTGAAATTTGTGGTAGGAAGACATCAAATGATGGTAATATGTGGAACTTTCCTATGGACGAAGAAAGGTTCGTTTTATTTACAGATTTATAATAAAAATCCTACATTCGATAAAAACCCTAGAATCTATTTCTGTATAATGAAATTGTAACTAGATTAATTGAGGGGCTCCTTTTAAATGCAAAAGAAGCCAAAACAACCGTTTTTACAATTCTTGTTTGTCCTCCTCATCAAAACTCCTTTAAAAAATTGGGTGACGTTCTCACAGTTGTGTTTCTTATGTTCTAACTTAATGTTTGGTGTATGTTTTATTGTAATACACTGTAGAACCCGAATTACAAACATTGAGAGACATTGAAGTTCATTCACATTATACATTAAAAAATATCGCTCAGGATTCGAAACAGATAACAAAATAGTATATAGCATGGTATGATGCCGTAGGAAAAGCTAGTAAAATAATAAAAGTAAATTTGACATAACTTTTCCATTAACTTTTTAAATCCCAATCTAAGTAATAAGGCTATCTGTGTTATTACTTAGGTTAGGCGCACCTGCTGAAAAATCACTGTTGCTTATTATTTGCAACACCAGAATTGTGTATACAGTAGAAAGTTATTCTAAATTTGAACCTCGAAGGACCACCATTTTCCCTGATGGTGTAGCTGGAATCTTGGTCTTTAGTGAGTGTTTAAACTATAACTTCTTAAAATATATAACATTACATAACACTTTATACACTCACAGTCCCACACTAGGATACCCTGCGTCATGGGTGCCATGGATACACACAAGACTTGCACAAACACCCAGACCCAGAACAGAAATCTAAATTCGTCATTCAAATTTTTGGTTAGCCAGGAATCGAACCCGGGACCCTCTGGGCGGCAGACCGGTATGGTGACCACTGTGCCGTAGGTTGTCAATATGGATACCTATCTAATGATCAAGCAATAACTATTTTTGTATTTCTGAAATAAACCTTATGAATAACCATTAATCAACAGATGCAGAGAGTGGGTGAAATATGTTGGTAATGAAGATTTAGCGTACATTCCAATTGAACGGCTTCGTACTCTGAAACAAGTTTGCAGTTATCATTTCTTACCGAGTGATTATGACGAACATACTCATAAACTCAAATCATGTGCAGTACCATCATTGGCGCTAACAAGAGAACCATTACCAGATGAGGTATTTGCTAACTTTCCGTACCACTTGGTAGATCCGGTTGAAGAACCTAGTGATGGTAGGTATTTTACTTTTATTCTCTACAGATATTATTTATCATCTTCAACATGACCTCTTATCAATGTTTTAACCATTTGTCTAAAGTTTTGGTTTGATGGAGACTTGATAATTCAAACTAGTTGTTATTGAGGAGCACATAAATTTATACAAATTATTATGTCTACAAAATATTACTAAATTAGTACTTTGTCTTATATAATTTGAAAAATAAATACAGTTTAAAAATTAAATGCTACATACATTCATTGTAAACATGTATCATAATTATCATACATATATCATTGAAAATTTGACAAAGCATAAGATCTAAAGTGCCAACTTACAGCTCCATCTGGCATCCTACTCATATATGACCAACTTTTTTTGTTTATTTGTTCATTATTGTTCCTGTTTAATATTGTGTAACTAAAATACACCAAAGTAGATAATTCTATTTATAATTCAATAAAAAATCCTTTTTTTTGCAGCATCAGTTTCTGTGCCATTTTCAACAGTAGCAGAACATGATTATATTATTCGATGTAAGTCCCACCTACTCTCTACTTCTATGTTTATAAGTTTTACATGGTATAATGTACTCAATAATCAAAAGTAATGTTATCAAAACAAAAGAAATGTTCAGTAATTTTACATTTAAAATCACAAAACTTTTAATATAAATACATCTCCTCAGTTCCTTGAAAATATGTTAAGGGTTTTGTTTCTTTTGTTATATAATTTTCTTAACAATTAACAATTGTTATGTATACAATAAAATACACTTTATGTTATACTTTACAAAATACTTTATGTTAAATTTGCAGTTAACAGTGATGGATCTGATATTGTAATGGAAAATGTTTCAAGTGCAGATAATATCTCCGATATACCCGATGCCAATGAAGAAGACACACAAAATGAGGTCCTTCCACGACACCTAGTCAACCAATGGTCATCAACCTTAGGTGAAGGCTTACCTCCAGATATGAAAAACAGAATTATGAAAAAATTCTGTATGCCAAGTAATTGCTTACTGCTACAAGCACCAACATTAAATGAAAGAATCACTTCTGCATTAGAAAAGTTGGCGAAGACCCAAGATCAACAAATGACAACTAACCAGGATCAGTTAGGTCTCGGTATTGCAGCCATTGGCAAAGTTTTAACTCTGCTTCATAAAGATGAAATCGTAAATAAATTTGAAATTACTGAAATGTTATGTGATGCATGTCACATTTTAACTGACTTGCACTATATGATGACACAAACAAGGCTATGTCTGCTTACAAATAATGAGATTTTATTCTCTATACAGAAATAAGCTTTTAATTGTAATAAGTAAGTGAAATAATGTGTACTATAAAAAATATAGCGGTTATAACTTCGTGCTTTGTTCATTTTAACTCCTATTTTTGACCTTTTTTATTTGATGTTAATGTCAATTTATGGACATACTGGACATAATTATATTGCATTTAAAAATTGGAGAAAAGTTGTTCTTCTACATCAATTAATCTATACTAATAATATAATGCTCAAGAGTTTGTTTGTTTGAACGCGCTAAACTCTGGAACTACTGGTTTGAATTTAAAAAATATTTTTGTTTTGAATAATCTATTTATTGAAGAAGGCTATATAACATCACGTTACGACCAATAGGAGCGGAGTATCAACGAAAAATGTCGCAAAAACGAGAAAAAATTGACACACTCTCTTATATGACGCAAACGAAGGTGCGCGGCTCAGCTAGTAATAAATAGAACCAACGAAACTGTTGATAAATTAATATTTATTATCAAAAAACATTTACAAAACTCATGCTATATTACGTAGTATTTCTTCAAATTTCCCTAGACTTCTAGAAAAACGAAATCCAGGAAATTGGCTGTTTGCCCTAATTTATCTTTATCGATCACTCGTGAAAGGTTGATTTCAAAAAAATATATACAGGGTGGATACTATAATACCAAATACCAAATATAAACCATCTTCCAAGCCTCCAACCAAATTTTCAATCAAATATCTTTAATACTTTAGGCACAGGGCCCTTTTTTCATTTTT
>DWNR01002536.1:0-12900 GCA_018250455.1 Polygonus leo
TAACCTAACTATGTAAAAATGTTCAGTCGATGTTACATACAATGGTGTTATTTAGAAGTAAGCTTAGTTACAATTATTATACACTGTCATACAAAATAGAAAGCCGTGTACCGACGTAATTGTCGAGATTCTAAGTTGTTTCGCAACTTGTTAAGTACGATACTATACGATTACTCGCACGCGGTGTTCACCGGGTCCATGAAAACGGAGACGTAAACAAAAAATAATAAATTACGTTTAATATTTACGTCATTATCCTAAAATCGTAATAGTATTCGGATTTATAAAATATTATCCGAATAGATGTTGCGCATATTTGAAATGGTCGCAAAGACTAAGAAAACTATAATCTATACAAAATTAGCTACTTATTAGAATAAACGATGAAACCGTCAATGAAAAGTAGCTAGTGCTACACTAAGCATGCCTTTTATACTACGGCCGATCGCCGTTCTATTTTATTATAATGTATTATTTTTATGTATCATTGGCTTTACCATTCCCGCATAAAGGTGCAGTTATACACATTCAGTTTTGATGTCGACAATCACTATAGCTTTATTATTACCTACGCGTAAGTGTACGAATCGTACAAGCTATATTGGTTGTTGGTACCTTAAATCGTAGTATATATAACCGCACCGAACGCACCTCTCTACGTAGCCTCTCTAAGATGTTTTTTTCGTTGTATACATATTGACTCCTCGCTTCGTCAGCGGTTCATTCGACACTAACAATCCCTTCCAATATCTCAATCATTTCAAACCGATTCAAACCTTAAACCTATATTCACATTGAACCGAACCAACTATACTAAACTAAAGACGTCATGCCTACAATGCGATTATGATGAAAGAGAAATGAAGGAGGATTTCATTTTGATTCACATGTTTCATTACGATCATCAAATCGATCCAAAATAACGACGCTTATTAATATATAACTAAACAATTATTTCTTCAAATAGTGTAAATATATACATTATGTATCGCACGAATACAATATATTCGCATAGTCATTCAATGAAATTATGGGACAATTATGGGGCATGCTTGCCATTCACAAAACAATCCATATAAAAGGTCGCAGGGAACATTTTTTCTATTATAATCTACAACAAACAATAATTTGCAGGGTACGCAGCTATAACGACAAATTCTAGTTCCCATTCTTTTAATTGCAATAAATCTAGTAAATACAACTGAAATGTTACGCTCATAAAATTGTAATTTACATATTTTTATTAACAATAATATTGTGGCTCAATGTTTCACTAAGTAATATACTTACTATTATTATAATATCTGAAGGCATCATTCCATTTAAATACATCATAAATATCACTCTAATCGAGGTATAGTACGGTACACATTGAACAAATCGGTATATATTCTAGGTACTTACAATATTGTTGGCGAGCAAAACAGATTAAAAATAATAATCGACATCTTTTTTAAATGGAGTAATTAAACTTGTGTGCAATATTTATTCTGCTGTTTTTGCACTCGGTTTAATAATAAAAACATAGTAAGGTCCCTCTGGTATATTGAGAAAGATTAATTTCTAGTTAATAATGCCAACCAATTATTAGGTAATTTCATTTATTGCGAATACAACTTGCAAGAAAAACAGAATTAATATTACGAACAAAATAAAATATAACAAAATTTTCACTTTTCACAAAAATAATTTTAATGGAACGAAGCTCGCCAGAACTATAATGAAAATGAAAAACACGTGTAATTACATCAAAAAAAAGGTCAGATTGTACATCCGTGCTGATATGGGCAATTTATAATAACTATATACAATTAAAATTTTATAACCTTTTGCATATTGCTTTTATTGAATTCTACTAATTGTATACAAAATACTTTTACATTCTATGTAACAGTGTTCTAAAACTGGTATTATTATATGCAACTATGTAATGAACAAATGTTATCAGCACAGACTTATAGTGCACGTCAACGGCATTTATTGCCACAAATACACTTACAAATTTATTATGCCAAAATATGACAGCATATAATTTTACACATCATTATGTAAATGATCATAATATATCCTATACAACTAGAACATACCTACGGAATAAATATTGGTAAATATAACAGTATATAATGTGTGTGTAGTATTAATGCACAGGTGTAATAAAATATTATAGTGTAACTGATTACACATATAATTTTAAGTACAATATTCAGTATAATGAAATGACATGTTCAAATATACTATAATACTAGGCATACCACAAATATAACAACCAACTACAAAGGTATGGAATACAATTATCATTTTTTTATTACGATCGTGTTATAAATAGTGAACACAAGACGCACGTGCATCAAATTTGATGCACGTACGCTACCTAACCGTCAGATATTTATGTAGGCATGTCCTGTTTGTTTTTATCTAATGTCATCTATTATATGCTGTCATATACGACACCGTTTCCATTGCCAATATCAATCCCGACTGACAATGTTATTAATCGGATGCACAAACCAGAAAATATACATTCCAAACGTTGTATATTATTGATGTATTGTATCAAAATTAAATCTAATTTTTTTAATTTAAATATTGATTAAGATCATATCATTGCCAACCGGGATAATATCGACGAGTGTTTTTCGTTTGAGCCGCGACTAATATTATCGCGTCGTGTGAACATCGATAGTCTCAGACCCGACCGCATGATTATTACGTCAACTTGCTTTTTAATTCAAATACTACTCGAAAATCGAAATTTTACAAACCTATACGGGATCTACAAGATCGAAGTATGTGTGTAAAGAAATTTAAATTCCTATTACGTTTCACACATATCATATTTTACCTCCAAACGAATTAAAAATAAAACTTACAAGCGATCAAATTCGCACGTACGACGCGTATAACGTAAATCCCTCTTTGACAAATACAAAAAACAATCGCAAATCGACACAACAACCACGCGGCCGGCTGCCCTCGGCCGCTTACAAAAGAACCAACCATACATTCTAATAAAAAATAAAAAAAAACAATTATCGTCTATCGACTATCGCGCGTCGGCGTAGATGGCGCGTCGCTTGTGGCCGCGCGCGGTCGCGCGTCATTCCCACTGGTGCGGCGACGGCGGCAGCTCGGACGGGTGCGCGACGGTCGAGCTGCAACGTGCCGAGTCGCGCGCGGTTAGTGTCGTCGTGTCGCGCGATCGTCACCCCACACCCACGCCACTGTGCGCTTCACCGTCTCGAGGGTATATGTTTGCGTGTGTAAGAAGCTTCATTTGCGGTTGATTCGGTTTGTTTTACGTGCGAGACCATACAATGCTTTAACCTTTTAGTACAAACCCGAATTTAATACTCTCACGGAAACTGAATAATGAAATAAGTGTCCTTTTTTCCTTTAACTTTAAGCTTTTGGTACGTACCCAGATCTTTATACACTTGAAACTGAATAAGGGTACTTTTGTTCCGTTGACACTGTTATGAATTTTTTTTTACAACTTCGTATTTTATTTGAAAAATTGAGCTATTTTGATCAATGCGATGGTTTTTTTCTATTCCTTCTTTCTTTTTGTACCATGTTTGTTTCTGTGTACCATAGTTGATAAGTGATTATTTCGCCATTTGTAATCTTATTTTGATAATATTTTTTTTATTCATTTTATTGGACTATTTCAACAGATCACCTGATTTCCGCAATTTAAAAATTCTAGATTAATTAATTTTTTCAATAATAATTTAAACGTGTCAATAAATTCTATTGAAATTGTTTTGGCGAAAAATATATGAGTTCCACGCATGCAACTTAAACGTGCCCACAGAAATTAAAAAATGGTTTAAAAATATGTTAAAAAATTAAGTATACCAAAAAGCAATTGTAATAGTCGTCGCTTTGTATTAATTTAAAAAAAGTTTATCAGTGAAGCATTCATATAACCCTCAAAACAGTCAAACGCACCAATAGAAATGTTGGATCATGCATTTTCAAATTTCAATTTTTCAATTTTAATTTAAAACCAACTGTCTATATCAATAAAAAGAGAGCATCATCAAAACTGCATCACAAATCAAATCTCTACTCATTTAACTACATCATGATTGAAACAATTAAGAAAAATCACCACAACCAAGTGCTCGGCATAGTGCTCACTGTATCTACGCATGCACTACATAGTCGCAACAGAGAACCGATTGTGATGACACCCAAAAACATCCTTATAACCAATATCCATAAGGTGCATTTTTGGGAATCTCTAGTCCGTAAACTGCTGTGACGATTAGACCCACAATAGCATTCACTCAGAACTTCTCAAGCCGTCGCCCAAAATATTCTATGTAGATGTATATTGCTTACTTTCAACTTGGAAAACAAATTTTCATTGAATATATGACAACAACTTTTATAAAGGGGTCGTAAAAATAGAAATATAATTTTGAAAGTCTGCAGCCTTTTTATTTCGAAAATATTTATATTGCACATCAGCATTGTATATCAAATCTGCAATTATCAAATATGTTGTAGGCAATGGTGCATCAATAACCAAAAATGCTAATTTAAACATTACAGCAGCAGACAAAAATATTGCAATTAAAGTTACAGCAACGGCAAATAACGTTGCAGATCAGATCAGATCAGAATATCTTACACAAAGAAGCTGTCATATACCAATCGTAAATAAAAAATGGTAGGGAGCCACAAAAAAATGGAAGGCATGCATTGCAACGTTTGCAACCGAACCGGAGGGGGCGGGGCGAACTATCCAACGATCAACCCTTTTGAAATTACGACGCCGCACGACAATGCAACTTTTTTTTCTTTACTTTAATCATGAGTCTTGAAAATCCCAAGTATATTTTGATATTTTTGACTTAATAATATTGCTACTCCTAAGTAAGTAGTAATTTTTAGTTTAAAATAACAAAATATTTAATAATTTAAAAATAATTTCAAACGCGATATAATAAAACACCAAGACGTTCTACAGACTTAAACGCTTAGGTTTTTATCTATGAAAACTAATTTGTATTTGATTGCAATATGTGATAACTTATTGCACGCGGGAGTTAAAACTTTAAAATTTATAATAGCTTTAGAAAATTTATCGATTGTTGCGTTGTCGAACGTCGTCCGCGTAACTAATAGTGGATGGACAACACAAGTATGGCGTGCGGTGAGCGCTTACTGGCTGGGGCTACGCAGCGCACAGAAATATCACCGGCGATAGCAGTAGTATTTTTGCCGCAGTCTTGAAAGGGGAACAAACTTTTGCTTTCGAACTCGCTCTAGGGCTGCCGCAAACACACAGAAAAAAAGCAGAACGTTATTACAACTACACTCTCGTCACCAGCGGTGCTATTCTACGGAGAAGCGTGGAAGACACCACCATTTCAAGAGGGTTGATTTTGCCTGATAACAGCAGTTCTGCGGTAGATTCACAAATAATAAACGGAGATCCGAAGCGAGGAGATAAAAGAGTAAAGTAAATAAAAACGGAGATAAACAAAATCGTAAACCCATGCACAAATCGGGCACCGGCAAAGTTGGCCCGTAGTCGCGTAAAGTTAATGTTACTAAAAAAGGCACAAAAGTACTGTTACCTACACTGCAAAACAAAACTACTGAAGGCGGTGTAGGAGGGGATGGGAGGCGGGATGTCGACATAGGCTAACTTCTGCGACCACCTAATTCTAATATAGTTTCTAACATCGAACGCGTCGTGGTTGCTTGACACGTGGAACATTTAAGGTAATGCAAGGTATCGGAGGCAGTGGACACTGACGTGCACACGCTAACAGATCGCACCGTGCCACACCTAGTTGTGATGACCGTTTGGTTTTAATCTGGTAAATCAATTATTAATTAATTTATTTAACTTTATTTACAACATGTGACGTGTAGACAACACGGTAAATCATTCTTTGATTTAGCACACGAGAATGTTAATGTAATCTTAATACTTTTGCTACTCGCATTAAATGATTATGAAACAAATGAAAAACATCATTCAAATAATGTAATGTTTGATTTGCTGAGAATTAAGAATAATCCTACAAATCAAAATCGAAATACGAAGTTGTAAGGAAATCACGAACAGAAAGCTAATGTTCTATACGAAACGGCAAATCCGTGTTGTCTATACGCTGTGGGGGGTTGGCGTGGCCCATCATGGGTGCGGGTGGTCGCTATGGCTGAGCGTGTTAGGTTACGTATCGCAAAGAATTCACCTAGTGTCGGTTGGTTGCGGTTGGTTGTTGATGGCGGCGCCTTACCTTGCGAAGCTCTTAAACGCCGCCGATTGTGGGTTGATGCATAAAGGCACCCGGGACGTTTGGAGCTGCTCCGCTATGAACTTGTGTATCTCCTCTGGAATCGAGATAGGAATTTGGTTAAATCATGTTAGTTCGATGATTACATTTTGTAACTATATTTTTGGGACAACAATATGTAACTATGTTTCTAATTAATAACACATGGAAACAGTTTAAGTCTAAAAATGTTAAATCTATTTTTAAGGTTTCTTTTTTTTCAATATTTTTTGAAAAATTCCATGGAAATCGGAATCACATTAAAAAATGTTAGTCTCTTTCAAGTTGCTAATGCTTATCACGATAGCCTTAGGGCTATCAAGTTTACACTTCATGACCAAAGTCAAGTAATTTTAAAGCAAAATGAATTGAGTAACAGAAAAAATACCAATTTTTACGATGCTAAAACCAATTTAAATCGTGATTACGACGTAAGGGTTAAACAATAATCTACTTAAATATCAACATCTACCAGTTCTCTCTAAACAAAGATCATATAAATCTCACAGGACCATCACATCTACATATCCCAGTTCTCTCTAAACAAAGATCAGGTACCCTCTCACACGGTTAGCCCAGGTTACCTTTAACTTGATGAACCGACGTGAGCTTCCTCTCCCAGCCGTCGTGGAAGGCGTGCGGCGCCACCGGCTCCAGGTCCGGCGAGTAGTGGCGCGCGGCCGGCGGCGCGCTGTAGCAGCACTTGCACATGCACGAGTGGTACCGCAGCCTACCCTCCTCGAGGTACGGGTGGGCTAGCGCGTCCACCACCGAGATCCGTTTCGCCGGATCGAATACCAGCATCTGGGATAGGTACAAAATGATCGTTAGTTCTAAGTTAGGCAACTTGGTATTTTTTTATACTAGGCAAGTGTGCCAAAACCGTGCCGTTTGGCACTCGATACTTTCTGCGACCCCATTAGGGATTTGGCGTGAAGATGTGTGTGTGTGTATTTTTTTATCGTATTAAGGTAGCATGCAGTCCACCTGATGATAAGTGGTCACGGCCGCCCATCGACATTAGTGATCATCTCCGAGTACGATTAAATCGTACTTGAGGTTGACAACTGTCGCGTTGCTACCCTTGACGACTAAGATGTTCTCCTCGCATTTAAATATAGCCGGCAACAACGCCTTTCCAAACCGAAACACAATAATATGCTTCACAGAGGATTATAAGGGTGGCGGCTACAAAGACATAGACAAACATAAGAAGTAATTAACAAAATTCAATGCAGTTTTTAAATAAATAAATAAATAAATAAAGAAATAACACCTTATACACTCATAGCCCCAAACTAGGATTCCCTGTGTCGTGGGTGCCATGGACACACACAAGACGTATGCACAAACACCCAGACCCAGAACAGAAATCCAAATTCATCATTCAAATTTCTGTCTGGCCGGGAATCGAACCCGGGACCCTCTGCGCGGCAGACCGGTATGGTGACCGCTGCGCCACGCGGGTCGTTTTGATGGGATTGTAACATATAAATACTGTAAATTAACTATAATATAATAATGTTAGACATAAGTAAAACATTTAATTGTAAATTTATATATGAATTAATATAACATATAGTAAATTTCGTTTGTTTGTGTTACAGGCGACTACCAAGAATGTGATATGCGCTTTGATTGAAAACTATCATGGTAATGAAGAAACTTATATAAGTAAGAACACAGATTATGCTTATATTGCATTCCACAAACATATAATTATAATACAAATGTACAAAAATAACAATAACGACAAAACGATCCAAATTCTTCGCTCTTCTTATCTATTCTTCGTCTTCATAAAATATATGTAACAAGTTAAATGTTAGTTAATAAATGCTACTGTAGACACATTCTAAAGATTCATCTTTAGAATGTGTCTACAGTAGCAAATTACTGTTACTTCTTTTTTCTGAAAATGTTGCTAGTATAATATTCATAATTTTCGGTTCTTCGGCTTCTATCAAGATCTGATGGTACACTATCACGGAGCGTAGTGTCACCTTGCTAGAAAGCTACGGAGTGCGGGCTCATTACACTATCCTTTACAGAGGCACACGCCATAGCTTTCTTGCACGATGGCATTTGATGGGTCTTCTCATCTTCTTTATTCATCACTTCTAGATCTAGTAATCTTCACAAGTATAGTTTTTATATCTTAGTTTAAACATAAATTCGTAAATGTAAATTTATTAAGTGATGTCAATGACGATATATGGAAAAATCACTTTTATTGCCCGCGGGCGCCCGAGCTAGCGCCTCATAAGGAAGCTTCTACAGCCAGAACACATAAAAACACTCAACAACACAATTCATAACATACCTGCACCAACAAGTGCATAGTCTCGCGTGCGCGGACAGCGCGTAGAATGCGGACCGGCGGAGCACTAGACGCAGCGCGAGCGCGAACAAACGTCTACTAAGGAGTTCTAAAGAAGCTTCTAGAATACATCATAACACAAAATAAGACGTACCTGCGCCATCAAATTCACGGCCTCGTGCGTCGCTTACAAGAACAGCGCATAGAATGCCGACGGGCGGAGCGCTGGACGGAGCACGTGCGCGCGCAACCGTTTACTAACAGTGCGTTTCACTAAGCGCTCACAACGATCAAAATGCTCCTTTAGCCGTTCCACATAACGACCGCGCTAATTGTCAACGTCACTCATGGTGTCATGACTTACGCTCACACGAATCTCACGGCAACCCATCTTATGAGGTGGGTCGAAGTTATCGTAGAGAAAATTGGCGGTAATTTTAAAAATCAAAAAAATAACAAAGGACATACTCACATTATTTCATACAGAAAGAAATATTTTAGTACAAATGGACGTTTCTGCAATAAATGCTGAATGTGCGGGTAAATATAATAATAATGAAATAATGTGAGTTTCATGGTCGCCATCTTGAGTTTTAAAATTCCCGCCAATTTTCTCAACGATCACTTCGACCCACCTCTTAAGATGGGCCGCCGAGAGCTTTACGTGAGCGTAAGTCATGACGTCACGAGTGACGTTTTCGTCGCGACCACAACGAGCGCGGTCGTTATGTGGAACGGCTAAAGGAGCATTTTGATCGTTGTGAGCGCTTAGTGAAACGCACTGTAAGGAAGCTTATATAGCTAAAAAACATTATAACCCAACAACGCAAAACAAGGTGTACCTGCGCCAACAAATGCACGACCTCGTGCGTCGTCATCACAGAGAGCGCGTAGAGTGCTGTAGGATACGGACGGGTGCAACGCTGGACGGTATACGTGCGCGCGCAAGTGTCTACCAAGGAAGTTTCTACAGCAAGAATACATCAAAACACCCAAAAACAACAGATGCACGGCCTCGTACGTCGCCTGCACGGAGAGCGTTTATAGCGCCGCGAGCGCCGTCCAACGCGGTACTCGGCGCAGCATGTGACGTACATGCGCCAACAAATACACGGCCTCGTGCGTCGCTTGCACGGGTACGTGCGTGCGCAAACGTCTACTAAGGAAGCTTCTATAGCTAGAATACATAAAAACACACAACAACACAAAACAAGACGTACCTGCGCCAACAGATGCACGGCCTCGTGCGTCGCCTGCACGGAGAGCGTGTATAGCGCCGCGAGCGCGGGCGGGCGCGGCGCTCGACGCAGCATGTGCGCGCGCGCGCCCGCGCAAGCGTGTCTCATGTCCTCCAGCGACGGCGTGCCCAGCAGCTCTGTTATTAACTCCAACTGGAAACACGTATCGTATTTTTAGTCATCTAGTGTATAGTGCTAAGTAAAATGGGACCATTAGGGAAATAGGACAGGACAAAATGTGAAGAAAAAGTAAGTAGAGTTGGTAAAAAAAAATTGGACGAAAGTGTTTATTCTTACTTGTCTCCCTTTTGTACAGGAAAGAAAATAACAAATAAAAGAAGTAAAATGAATTATATATGAGGAAGAATAAAGGAAGCGACATAAAAAAGACTAGAGGTAATAAAAATCTACTTGATTATGTTCAAGCACTGACTGGTTAACAGACAATGCACAGTTTAAACTTAAAGAAGCATTAACGTATTGAACAATAGCTATATAGTTTAATTGTCGTATTCAATAAGTCAATATTAACAAACAATTACACAAGAACAAACCGCTCGTCATTTTATTACCTGCTGTACTGGAGTCTGCGCTTGGAAGAGTATGCGTCTACCGAGGAGTTCGCCGAATATACAGCCCACCGACCACACGTCCACCGCTGCCGTGTAGTGATTCGCGCCCATAAGGATCTCTGGTGCTCTGGAAATAAGTGAAAATATCTTTAATTATCATGCTGTTATAGCTACAGCTATATTTTGCTGTTGGGCGCGGTGTCGCTTCCACTTCGTCGTTTTTTTCCAAGATAATCTTTTTGTATGGAGGCAACAAACGAGCATGTAATCCACTAGATAAATGGTCATTACAGCCCATGTTCAAACATCCTTAAGTACGATTTAATCGTACCTGAGGTGACCCGCAAATGGTTTGTAACCTCTGAGGCATATGATGTTCACATCGTGTGCAAAAGTTTAAGCGATAACCACAGCAAGAGAAAACGAAGCACAAGAATTGTTAACAGACACTTTTGAGAGTGGCTTGGCACGTCCCCGGTCGAACTACAGTTGTCCCACCTGGCAAAGTACATATTTTTCAGAGAATAAAGTAGTCTTCGAATACTGTTTGATAAATCGCATGTAAAATGCAAAATCTTCGGATTTTCTCATAGCATAGATTAGTACGAGTAGATTTTTTTTATTGTGTAAGGGTAGCAAACGGGTATGCAGTCCACCTGATGGTGGACCACTGCCACCCATGGACATCAGTAATCATCCTCAAGATTGAGTCATCTAAGTTTTTGATGTTCGCCTCGCGTTTAAGTATAGCCGGCAACCACGCCTCTCCATACCGAAACACAATAAATTGCTTCACGGAGGATTATGAGGGTGGCAGTGGTACCCGGTCGAACTACATGAGTTGTACCACCTGGCATGAGTATATTTTGAAATATATAGAGATGAGTATATTATGAAATATAAAATGTACTATTTTTAATTTCCTATCTTTAAACGACATAACTAGCGATTGGCCACGTCAGAAAGTAAGTCGGTGAAGCGAGCACAATGCCCCATTATGCGCCGACATCTGACACTGTTTGCCTAAGAACAAAGGGCGGAGGCCAGGGCATTCTTTTAACAAGACAAAAAGGGATGGACGTAAATAATTCACACCTACGTGTTGTTCGACACGACAGCGTGCAGAGTTTCTTTATTCAGGTGTCGGGAAGACGTAGTAGCTCCATGTTTTGGAGACGAGCGTCCGTTATGCCTTTTCCGAGAGAAAGTTCTTTCAAAGGCAACGCGATAAGTCATGTACGTACTAAGAAATACATTTTTTTTATCGTATAAAGCTAGCAAACGAGCATGCTATCTACCTGATGGTAAGTGGTTACTGCCGCCCATGACATCAGTAATCATTCCCAAGTACCTGATTGAATCATACCTGAATTTGATCACAGATACGTTGCTACCCCTGAGGACTACGATATTCGCCTCGTGTATAAGTATAGCAGGCAACCACGTCTTCTCAAACCGAAACACAAGAATTGCTTCAGGGAGGATTATGAGGCCAATATTTCTCATATGGGTAATATTCGTATTTTTTTCTAGAGTTCCGTACATCCGTTTGTCTGACTCACGTTGCATATTCATTCTACCTATGCCTATGAATTAATGTTTCGTAAAATTATAAATCTCATTTTTCTCGGAGCTGTATTGCTTCACCTTCAAGACCACAGGACGTCTAATCTACATAATAATCCTACACTGACAAGGACAACGCACGCAATCTAAAAGTGGGTCTAGAAGTATGAGTAGACTTGAGAAAACACAATGTATTGAGAAACGATGCCTCGTAAAGGGCTTATAATAGGGGTTTGGGAATAAAAAATCGTTTTTAGTTTATTAATTTTATGTTTTTAAACATAATGTACATTTTACTAGATAATGTCACTGTCATCTGTAATAACATCACACAAATCATGCTCGGCCACAGATGCATAGCTGACCCTCAATACTAAATACTAATTCTTTCCAATTACATGTCAGATGCATGAAACATCTGATATGTCCCGGCTAGGGGACAAACCGTTGTTACGTTGTCTGGGTATAGTTTTCTTCTACCCTGTAATTCGCGTAAATATTAATCTCTGAAGTACATTTAATATACAAGTCTTAGGTATCCTTGATCCTGTTTCTCTATTTTATTTTATTTATCAGCAGTTCCGCGCTATCAGACTATATCGTATGACTATACACGTATAAGGGCTTATATGTAGGGCGGTTTAATGTCCACACTTTGTGTGTGGGATGGATTATTTGTTCAACACCGTTTGTTTGCTTGTTAAATTCAAATGTTGGCTGTAATTATATTTATTCGTCATCTCTATTTGACGTTACCCGTAAAACTCATACTATTACATCAACGATCAACTGTTTTTAACACGCTTTTATTAGTTTCACTTGTATGTATGTTTGTTTGTTTGTAACCGACTCCTTTGGACTCGATTTTGACCAACTTCTAACCGACAGATTTAAGTCAAACTTTG
>DWNR01002537.1:0-12900 GCA_018250455.1 Polygonus leo
CGAAAGAAACATATTACATCAGTACAAGGCCTTTAAGCAGTTAAAAGAAAATCTTAATGATAACGAAGTCGCAATACTTATGGACTTTTCAGAGAATTACTGTACCAAGTACGGTGAAGAAATACAGGCATATCATTTTGGAGGGTCTAGACTTCAGCTGAGTCTTCACACTGTCGTGGTTTACACGAAAGACTGTACAAAATCTTATTGTACTGTTTCGCAAAATACTGCACATTCACCAGCTGCCATATGGGAACACTTAAAGCCAATTTTTAAAACTTTATCGACAGATGTTACCTGCATCCATTTTATGAGTGACGGACCTGTTACACAGTATCGGAACAAAACAATGTTCCATATATTGGCTTCAAGGCTTCACATAGAGGTTCCAAATATACTAAAGTTTACTTGGAACTTTTCTGAGAGCGGCCACGGAAAGGGTGCCGCAGATGGTGTTGGCGCTACGTGTAAAAGAACTGCGGATGCCATAGTCGCTACAGGAGGTGACATTGATAGTTTGGAATCTTTTATTGATTCTGTGCAACAAAGATGTCCTTCAATTACAATGTTCACGGTTGACGATGATGCAATTAATAATATGACTAAAGATATTCAGAAAGACGCCAAGAATTTGAAAAGATTTAATGGTACCCTCAAAACACATCAGATTAAGGGTAAAATATCACGGTGCCTTTTGGGTTTACCGCAAGGCACTGAGAAGCTAATAATGAAAAGTTTAAGCTGCCCTTGTGAAGAAGAGTGTGAACATTTTAATCTGGGGGTAATAAACTATCAACTGACGAAACTTCATGTGGAGGACGTTTACACAGACTCAGAATCTGAAGACGAAATCAGGTTAGACAATTTCAATACTGATTTTGAGAATACTGCAGGGATCAGTTCAATCAGCCAACAGCAATACAACAGTGGTGATTACGTTTTAGTCAAGTTTAACGTTAGAAACACGGAATATCGTTATGCTGCTGTTATTAATCAAGTTGATAATGAGGAAGGCGAACTAACAGTAACTTTTATGAAAATTTGTGATAATAAGGGCCACAAGTTCAGAATGGATGAAGATGACATTTCCGATGTCGGTTTTGACCAAATACTGGAGAAGTTACCAAATCCAGATCTAAGTTTAAAAGGGAGAAGTTTAATTTATTATTTTCCAATATCTGTACCGGTTTTTGAGAAATAAGCTTTAAAGATTTATTCCTAAATTGCAATATTGAGACTGATTTTTTACGGCGTTGTACAATTAATGTTAATTACTTAAATTACTTCAAAAGTAGTACCTAATCTTAAGTATTATGATTATGTCAAACTAAAATATTAGTTGTGAACTTGTGATAATTAATTAGAAGTACTTAGTTATGTTTCTATGTTTAATTTCTATTATAAAGACTGAGTTTAGTGTCTAGGAAAAGAAGTTAATTTTGTTAAGTGGAAAGTCACTATAATAAGTAAAATTTGTGTTAATCCTGTTGATTTATTTCAAAAAATACATATTTTAAGACTGACAAAGAAAAATAAAGACTATTTGATTACTTTAATTAACAAAAATGCTTGTTTTCGTTCATAAAAACATTCCCCTGTATGGTTACAACAGTCCCCTGTCTTGATTTTGCATAAAATCGGCAATAACTAAAAAACTATGCGGAAGTTGTGTGGGCTTTTTTGAGATATATATTGAGTTTACTATTGCCCTTCATTTTATTAACAAACATTCTCAACATTTAGTAAAATTTGCTTAGGACAGTCTTGTATGGACGAATTTCCAAATAGCAGAGAAACAGCCGTATGTAAGTACAAAACTTTTTCTATGTTCTTACTATTTAATGTAACATTTGATATACTGTCTTAGCCAAATTAATTTTTAAGCGATTATCAATTTAATGAACATAATAAGGTATTATGTTAATATATAATACCATATTAGGTATGTGCAGGTTCTCAATATCTCCTCGCACCATTTGAATAGGAATAATAACAACTTTAATTTTGTATATTTACGTCAGTTCTACTTCATAGGTCTTTATGAGATAATGCTAACAAAAGTGAACTATAAAAGATTATGATACACATTGTATGACTCATGAAATTCGGTTTTCTCCTATTTTCGGTAGTCTGGGAACTAACGCGCGAGTGCGAACATTATCCGTAACTCTTTGTGATAAGAAACATTCTGTCGTATCAAATCATATTGGAGAAATGTTCTTGTAAAGACCCTTACGCATAATCCAAACGGGGTAAAGGTACATACAATCCACCACCAGTATTAAATCGTTAAATGCATGAAATAAAATTCGTGATTGAAGTCTAATGTTACGTCCTTGTATTTTGCGGACATTACAAATATTTTAATACGTAGTTTTACACGTGCTTCTGTAAAATATTAGGCAAATAATGACATTTATAATAAATTGATTGTATATAACCGTTACATTAAATGAGGTGTAATTATGCGTTAATTTAAAGAAAAAAATATTTACCAAACGCCAGTCTGCACAAATGAAACGACTCCTTATTAACGTTATTTACATACAATATGCTTTGCGGCAATAATGACAGAGCCCACTAGATTTCTATAATCTACAGTCAAACTTCATGCAAGACAGTATTTCTGTCTTTTCATAAGTACACTCTGATGTGCATCAGACGGGCAATGTATACACCGCATAACTCATTATACGAATGAGTCAAGGGAAAATCCATTGCGAAACTTTCCAAGAAACAAAGACCGGAGTAGAAAAGCGGAAGAGACGAAATAATTTCCACTGATTTATTGTCTAAGTGCGGAGGAAACTAGAAAAAATAAATATTACCCCAGCCTGTGCTTAGGGAAGATGTATAGGAGTTTATAGAATCGGTATTAATGAGTTTTCTTTCTTGAAGCTTAAGTAAAAGTCATTTGGGAGTATTTACAGCGTCTTTCCAAATTAAATAATGACGTAAAATAGGATTAAGGTACTATAAAATGAATTGCTATAATATACTTTATGAAACTGGTTGACTTATAAAGACATAACTTAATAGTTAGCCCCAGAGCCATGCATTTTTTCTTATATTCTGAAAATTGCTTAGATTAGCAACAAAATAAGATTTTTTAAACTTATCTCCAAACCCCAATTTAGTGACTTCATTACGGTTCTTATACTATTGTCATAAGACAAATATGATCGCTTTTGCCCTGGTAAGAACCGTCTACGTCCTTCATCGGATCACATTGTGGTAGCTACTCTAGTTTTAATGTCAGAAGTACGTCCATATCAATGGGTCATACGATAGTATTAAAACCGGTTTGCAAGTATTTTTACGGCACACGTGCAAGATATAGAATGAGCTTCCTTTCGATGCATTCCTGAAGCTATCCCGAAAATATGTAGACAAAAGAGTGAGATTTTTTAAAGTAGTCACAGCTACCTAAATAGTACTAATGAACTATCAGCCAATGAGCATGTTGATAAACTCTGATAAGCGCTATTTAATAAAACTTGCGGTAACGCGTTACCGCGTAACGCATACATGGTGTTGGAGTATGTAATATTGCACAATTAAATTCAATTAAAAAATAGTAATTATAAATGTATTAAAATATTATAATGAAAAAGAAACATCGATTTGTACTCTTATAAACTTAGTAATATTGTAACAAATAAATTATTCATTGATTTTTCTTAGGCCGCATTCGTACTACTCCATCTTATTCTACGATTTGGTAATTGAAAGTGATTTTGAAAAAGGAAAATATAAAAAAAATTAATTTTATTTATTTTAGTTCATAGTTCCAAAGTGGTTATGACAATCGCTCTTACAAGGTGGCATGCTATTAAATAAATTGAACGTCACTCACACCTTTGAAGTAAATAGATTCACACCATCATCGAATAAGCTACTCAAAATGTTATCTACACCTGAACTATCATTTTATTAATTGACGCGATAGCTTTAGTACATAATTTCCATAAAAGTTTTTATTGCATTCGTAGAGAAACTATGTTGCAGGTATGAAAACTTAATTGGTATACTCGGAATAGGAGGCACGGTTAAGCCAGCCATAAAATAACATCTGCCATACCGGATATCTTAGCGATTAGAGCGTTTGACAATAAATATGGATACCGGAGTCGTGTATTTTATCGATTTATTGGCGGCTAGCGTTACGAGCTCAGTTAAAATTAGACAAGTCCTTAGTACGCTTAAAGCACATTTCTTACATCTAATTGAGCAGACATTTTTATGTAGACCGATATTTCATATGCCTAAAAACAAAACGTAGAAATTATTTTTCATTGAATAAGCTCAATTCTTGATTGAAATTATCAATTATATCGTGTTGATAATACCGAATAACGTTGCGGAGCACAAAAGCCGGAAAGGCATCATGTTTTTAGCCGTATCGCATCGCATGCGCAGTCGGGCGAATATTCTAAACGTAACAAATTCCATTTTAAAACTTTCGTCAGCTGTTTGTCGGGAGTACAATCGGCCGATTTCGATTACACCCGTTGATAACGGACCTATTGCAGGAATAAAATAAAATTGCAGCAGAAAATGGCGGCTCTCGTACGCATCACAGCTGTTATGCTTTTATTATGGATTACTTAATTCCATCTTGTAAAAACCGAATGCGAAACTAGCGTAATGAAGTTGAAATATGTAAATAAATTTAGTTAATCGCGCTGCAAATTGATTGAATACATTTTTTACCAATTCGCAATCAAATCAATTAAATATGAAGATATTTTTGAGATTTAGCTGAGTATATTTTAAGTTAAATCGCTCAAGCCTTTGGAAGTTGTTCATATAGAACATAATACAGTTTTTAAACTTTGGTTATGTTATGGTTAAAGTGTTTTTAGAAAGAACGACGAAATGAATCAAAAATGCCTGTTTCTCCCCGTTAAAGTGTATATATTTTAATCTTTTTCGAAATTTTACTAACGCATACTGAATACCGTGAAAATACGAGGAAATTATACATTACGTTTATGAGCCCGTAAATTATTAGTAAACAGAGATATCTCGCTTGGAATCGAATAACCACCGTCACGAGTGAACGCAAGTGACCCAGACGTCATTAGCGAAGTGGCCCGAAATCGTCTGCCAAATAATTGCAGCATTTTCGGAGTGTACTGCGAGCTTATGCACGCAACTGATCGTTCGGATATGCTTTTTAGGGTTTTAGGGTTTGACTCACTGTTTTTTATCAATTGTATTGAATTCAGTAAGAAAATATGTCAACTGTAACTAATTCTGTCGTAGTTCAGAGGAAGAACATGCGTAGTCGACCAGAAAAGTTAATACACCAAAAATGTAAATTCGTAATTCTGTAAGATAGCAAGATAAGATATTGGCGTAGGTCACCGTGCCACGTGCTTTACAGCGTGGATCTTATCAAATTCATATAAATTTAAAATGTGCCAAAATAGAGCAAGATTAGGACCTTTGACACCATTTTTCACGAATCAATAAAAGTAACGATTTGAATTTGTTCATCTACTGCGTGTACAGTTTAAACTACAAATCAATCTCAATAAAATAAATATGAAGGTCGTTTTACTAAACCTACCCAATCCCATCTAACCTAACCTAACCCATCTCTCAATGTTTTTTCATGTTCATATCCCTACCTAACCTATATGTTACAACTATATTTACAAGTTTAAAAGAATGCTCGTTAACAACCGACTCGACAGTACAACTCAATAATAGTGGTGTCCACAGACGAAGAAGAAACGGAAACGCTGTGGCGAGTGCATCGGCTGCCAAAGGAAGGACAACTGCGGCGACTGTGCGCCATGTCGCAACGACAAATCGCATCAGATCTGCAAGCAACGCCGCTGCGAGAAGTTGACGGAGAAAAAGGTAGGTTATAAACACTATAATACATTATAAAATTGTATATAATAAATAAGAGATATCTCTCGAAAAGAAAAAATAGATGAAGGGTCACTAGTTTATTTGTAGAGGCGTTTATTCAGCAATTTTTTTCTGAGTACTGAGATGGAACTATGGCATAGTTCCATCTCAGTACCTGATCTATACCTGATCTACACCTGAAAGTTTATCAACCCTCGATAACGATATGAGTAAATTAGAAGATAATCTAAAGTCAACTTCACGTAACTTGTTTTCCGTTTGATATTTTCATATATAAACGTAAACAGCTATCTATGTAAACAGTGGTATCTGATACATAGATCTCCGAGCAATTGTTTTAATCAACAAACACTTAATTAATTAATTTTTAATCGATTGACCACGTAATGATAGGTAGTAAATTATGTGTGAGTAAGAATAAATTTAAATGAAACTACTGGGTAATATTTTTAAATAATTACGTTGTTACTACTTAAAAACACACTTCAATTATCTTCATTGAGTTCCATAAATATGCATCGAACAAAAAATCGATTGATTACGACATTATATCAAAATAATTGTCTACTTGGGGAATAAAATATTAAGGTCTGCACGAATATATTACAAAAAATATATTCTTCGCTTGACTACCTCGTATCCGATAACAGATCTTATTTACGTATAAATTCATCTCAGAACATTGAAAATATGTATGTGTTTAATACATATTCAAGTATAGTGTATGTACCATATTTTTCTTTCCTTAAATTTTATGATTGTGCTTTGTGTTGCATTGATTCTTCTTTTGACGTATCAGTCTAGTAATTATTATGAATGAAGGGTTCTTAAATGGACAAATAAAAATATATCTTAAGATATTACGTCTAGCTACAAGCCATATTTAATGCATTAGTGTAGTAGCTACGTAATTTACATGTTATAGTGAATTCAGGAGGCATTGATAAAAATCGCGAATCGATTCGAGAATGACGCAGATACGAAATGTAATACTTATTTACAGTACCGCCATTTGCATTAATTTATTCGTCTGCATAGATTACCGGCATCTTGTCGACGCGTCAGGCTGTTTCGCGGGCATTATAAAATGGCTGCGGAAGTAATGTGTCTCGCTTTGTACGTTGAATGTAAAATATTATGTACATATTCTTGTTTCGCCAGTTTACACTTACGAAAGTTGGGTTAATTAAAAGGCATTTGTGTCGTAGAAGCTTAGGTACATGTACCAAAAATCGTTCAGTCAATAAATACATTTAGTAGCAATAATTATGTCAACGAATTTGTTGAACTTGCCTAATATCAGGGACACAAAAATGGTAACATTACATACATACATGTAAGTTTTCATAAGTATTTACCGATTCATTCTACGTAGGTGAATTCAAAAGTAAGTATGTGTATATGGAGATATTATTGTGTATGATAAATGGTTTAGTATACTTTATCAGATTTACGCTATGGAGAGTGATGTTGCTAACATATCTTAACGTACGTCGGCATGTAAATCAAAAATATACTGAATCGGATATATCGAAAGGTATTCGTATTTATTATTTTAGTAAATTCAGATATGTATTCCACGTCGGATTTCGAAGATTGACGTACCGACCGAAAAACTATTGTTACCAATTGTCAGAGAATAATAATCATCTATATACGTTTTCTTATCAATGGGTAGTTTTATTATTTGGTTTTCAAGAATTTATAGTGTACTTTTAGATTATTTATTATTGTCAGTTTTAAACCTTCATAAAGGATTTTTCTATAAACAGAAAGGGCTATTAGTAACTGGAACGTTACGTACGTTTATTAATATATTTGGAATTTAAACGACTGCGTAATATAATGACGACTTTTTCTTTTAAAATAGGTGTAAGTGATGGTAACCACTACGTTCGATGGTACCACTACCATTACGTTTCTTGGAAAACAGCCGAACAAGAGCCCATATATTATTAAATTTAGGTCGAAATGATCAAAATGGCAATTTATTAACATAGCACGAATATAACATAATAGCACGTATTTTTTGTAATCGAAATTCAAAGAACAAGTTATTACCATAAAATAGTAATAAAAACATAGAGCTCTGAAATTAATAGCGCGTGAAAAGATCGCTGGCAATCTCTTTGTTTTTTCGTTGCTACATTTGTCATTTGAAAATGGGCGAAAATTATTAAAGAAAACAGTTTCAGCTATTATCATTATATTAATTACAATCAGTATTATCTGTATACACTCTTAGACACAATTGTTTAAAATCTTAGAACCTATATTTTATTAAACTGAGGTTCCAATTTTACATTTTTTTCTGTCAAATCCCCTACTATATAATTAATGACATTTTTTTAGCAAAGTTATATAGCAAATAATCCAGTATGAAGTTAAATAAATTACTTATGTTCAGATTGATTATATCGTCCTACATAAATATATTTTCTGGATAAAGATACCCGAAATAGATATACCCGAGATATACCGAAAGGTACTTTTCGGTAACTACCCTTCATAATATTTGTACAAAATTTCGTGATAACTGATTGAGTAATTCAGGGATGAAAACACACACAAGTCACAAAATAAACTCACATTCGCATTTATAACATTAGGTTAGGAATTTTAATAGGTTTCCTTAATACCCTCGAAGGTTTATATAAAGTGTGCATGTCTACACGGCTCGGCAATTTCGCCATCCGTCTTCGTAATAAAGAAATCGATTCCCTGAAAGTGATATCAGATCGAATTATCAACGAAACTCGATCGCGAATAATGCTGAAAAACGTTTTCTTATCCAATATGAAGCTGAATAAATCTTTTTCTCCAAGTCTTGTAAGTCTCAGTATTGACATTTTTGTTTTGATACTACTGATTAATTATTATTATTTGATTTCGTAAAATAAAGGTTTCTCTTTAACGTTTTTTTATGTATTAATTAATTTTATTATAAAAAATATCAATATATTTGAAGGTCGTTTTAGTGGTTCTAAGTAATTATATCATGAACAATTTCTTCACATAAATTTAATAAAAAATTATGTGCATTTGATTTGGGTTGCGTTGATATGAATTAATTATTAATAGCTTAACATTTTACCAAATTATTGTTTAACCACTTAATGTTAATATTAAAGTTTTGCTCATCATAATAATATTACGTATTAATATGTAATAATGTATCAATAGAAGATGCTGGAAGTTTTTCAAATTGTTGTTTTCCTTTTCAAATAATGATAAAATTTTCGACATTATTTACTATTTATACAAACTATTCCAATAAAAGGAAACCGCACAAAAACATAATTAGAATTCGAACCAGCAGCGACTTTCTCCAAAAAACTTCCTCACAAAGTAGAGAGCAAGAAACCTACTTGACTTAATTTACGATTATAAGTTAAGGGCTACGAAGGAACTTAGCAAATTAGTTTTAAAACAACCACCGTAAAGCTTGGGAGGCAGGGAGGCGGCCCTCAGTCTAGAATCACCTTTATTTAAAGCCTACTTGTCGAACATTTTAATGGCGCTAATTTTTTTAACATTTTAGTATTTACTTTGTTATTAAAATCTTCTTCTTCTTCTTCATGCTTATTTCCTCGGATATTTTACTGTATAGATAAACTAAGCACGCTGTTCAACATTTTAACAGCATAGCCTTTAAATTCTATGTTAATATCTATTAGTCATATTTTTCCAAAACACTGCTGTAAATACTTTATCAAATTTTTGTGACTTTAATTACTCCTGCGCTTTCTGAATTTAACAGTTTTTCGTTGTCGTTAACTCAGTCAGTAGATACATATAAATTTTAAGTCTCGTGGCAGTAGATACATATAAATGATGAGCCTCGTGGCATGGTGGTCAGCGGAACAAACACGCAAAGTTTCGACTTCGATTCCCGGCCAGACTGAGATCAGAATGATTTGTGTTCTGAGTCTGATAGTTAATCATCATAGTTAGATTTATCAATTGATACAGGGAATCCTAGTCCCTATAGCCATAAGTGTAAAAATATTCTTTATTGTTAATTTCATAATATTATTTATAACAAATGTTAGTAAAAGCTCAGCCATGTTATATATAAGCTTCATATGTCGCCCACATTATCTCCGGCGCACGAGCCACGCAATGTGCGCGACAGCTGCGCTGCAATCATAGGATACACCTCTAGGACATCGACACTTAAAGTCAACATGAGCTAGTGTTCCCACACCATTTGCCAGGTGGTAGAACTCGTGTAGTTCGACCAGGAAGGTCACCGCCACCCTGAGATTCATCCGTAAAGCAATTCTTGCATTTCTGTTTGGAAAGACGTGGTTTTCGGCTTCAAACATCTTAGACCGCAGGGGTAGCATTCCCAGTCAACTTCAGGTATGATTGAATCTTACTTGGGAATTATAAGTAATATCCACGGGCTGTAGTGACCACTTACCGTCATGTGGACTACGCTCGTTTCCTACCCTTATACGATAAAAAATCATACGATTTTATTGTCTTTATTGACAAACGTTAGTAAAAGCTCAGCCATGTTATATATGTATAAGCTTCATATGTCGCCCACATTATCTCCGGCGCACGAGCCACGCAATGTGCGCGGCAGCTGCGCTGCAATCATAGGATACACCTCTAGGACAGTGGCTCTCAACCTTTGTCATAACCAGGTATAAGATTTATTTAGTCTTTTATGTTTTTGTTAAGTATGATTTATTTGATGCTGTAGAATTTGCTAACTCATAATTAAATTCTATGAGTATTGCATTTTTTGTCTTACGGCGAATGTCTTAAAAAATAAATACATTAGGTAGTTATTATTTCTTAACTAACCTTATAATAATTAGATATGTTTATTTCAAATTCAACTTTTCTTTGCAACATCTATTTTCGGTTTGAATTTAAAGTTTCAGAGTAAATTTAATTCAACATTAAAAAACTACTTATATTATAAAAATGCTTCTTAAACCCATTACATAAAAAATCAAAATCAAGGATCAGGTATAAGGTCACAGATTGAGAGCCGCTGCTCTGGGATCTTTATCAACGCCCGATCTGATTGTATCTATTGTCGGGTAAAGGTGCTCTTTTTTCAAGTTTGATTATATTTTTTCAACAGCAGCTGGTAGGATTTGATATGTTCGACTTACACGATAATCTGTTCTGTAATGTTAATATAATGACGACGTAGTTCAAAGAAACGACTATTCCTTCCTTTTCAGTCACTTTAAGTTTATTTTATTTCCATTCATCTGTACCTCATCTGTATTTCTTTGGGTGATTTATAAAAAAAATAATTAAGTGAAATGCTGAAATTTATGAAATGTTTTTAATGCAAATCACGAATTCTTCTAATAGTAAATAGATAATGAATGATTCATGCGTGTTTCAAATATTTACTGCTGTTTTTCCGCTGAATGATCTACCTAACTAATATTTCTAGTTAGTAATGCTAAGGTTTATTTTATTATATTAGAATGTTATTTTGATACAAAAGAAATAAATAGCTAATAACTTACTTACTATACAATATTAATAGATTAACTTTAGAAAGTAATCTGGAAATTGTTGTCCAAATTGTTCTAGACAAACAATTTATGTGTTTTCCTTCTTGTAAATTACCTTAAAAAACTTATAAATCTATGCTATAACAACGAAGGATTTTAATGGCTTTTTGTTTAGTGGACTATATACATAAAATATATTTGGAATAACCGTGGATATTTTTTGCGTCCAAATTAATGTCACAATAACGTCGCGACGACGCGACATCGTAGAATTAAAGGATATTTATTGCCGACTAACTGTAATTTGCTTACTTAAAGTATTCTATATGACTTTGGTTGAAAGTTAGAACAATAACAGAAAGGCATTACTGTTTTCATTATGTGCTCACATAAATATAGGTGACGTATTCACAACTTTAGGCAAGGGAAGCGCACGCCTACGAAGGTTTTGTTTCAGAATATAGTTTCAACTCAACTCTACCTTTGTTTTTAAAATTTAAGAGGGGACGCAAACGGAGCGGGAAATCTGAAGTCCCACGACAATCGCGCGAATATCAAGTGTACGACTTCATACTTCATACGCGTCATGTTCTATAATAAACGCGTACTGTAGAAAAAAACAGATATAGATGAAATATGAAAAACAGATAAAAAATAAAATTAGATATAAACTAAAGAGACTTAAAACGCTTGACTTTCTTAAATATTAAATACTTTTTATGACAATTTTTGAGAACTCAAACAGATAAATAATAAAATCATAAAATAAAGAGATTTAATAGACTTGACATAAATATTATTTGGGACAATTGTCGAATAGTAAAATAACAGGACGCGCATGGAAAAATCGCACATGTAAAAAAACAACCATAGCACGTGCTAATCTGACATTCAAAGCGGGCATGCGAAAAATGTATTATCATTGCAAAAAATCGTTGGATCGAAAAAAAAATCGATTTCCGAACGGAGGCCAGAAGCGACACGTGAGTCCACCCACAGATTATAACGGTCGAGTTTACACTTTTCTTTTTTTTCGGCACGAGCCAAGGGCCGGTGATTCACGGGCTCACTCGGCAGATGTTGAGTGAGCTTTTTGTGCTATCAGCTGATGTTGATGTAACGGGCATGGACTTCTTAATGATGCATCCTGCGTCGCCATCGGTCTGTGCTATGTTGCATAATTGATTTTTTTTCTCTTTTCATTATCACTTTTGTTCGCGCGTGCACTTTGCATTTTCTGGTTTGTTTCGATTCAATTCTGTTTGAATATTTTATTTGATTCTTTATTTTGATTGAAATTTTACTTGTGAAGTTTTTAGGCTATTTACCGTTATGTTAGCTCGGTTTTTATTATTATTTCTTATTTATGAAATTAACTTAGTTGCCTAGACGTAGATTAACCTCAAATAGTATTAGCTACATATTGTTATTATAAACTGATTATTGACTTATTAATCATTAATTAATAATAATATTAATTAAAAAAAATTGTTTTGCATTTGAGGCGTAACTTAAGACTGAA
>DWNR01002538.1:0-12900 GCA_018250455.1 Polygonus leo
AATATACTGCTTTAGGCAAAGTTGGTCAACATGATGAGCAATTGCTGTCGACATACCAAAGCAAAGGAATTTAAAAATAATAATTAGAAATGACACATCCTACTAATAATATAAAACATAGACACACAATTTTTTCATATTTTTTTATGGCAGAACAACGTTTGCGGGGTCAGCTAGTTCTTTATAAATCATTGTTTAAAAAAAATATCATAGCGGCCATAGTAATACACATTCTGTAAAAAACACGTGTCTCCTTAAAGTTCAAAATATACAATCTCTGTTACAGAGAGGTATACTAAAAACTAGCTAAGTTCATACACAGGAACCCTTTCTCGTCTCACCTTACATCAATAGCCAACAGGGGCTTAGTCCATAAAATATCGGTTGGGGGAGGTGTTCGCGAATGATTTACTAAAGGTAATGTCGGTACAAGGCCGATACATGACAGAGCGACCGTTATTCATGTGTTGTACATGTCGTGTTAAGCGGTATGAAATATACTTCACGACCTATTCTGACACTTTCGTACAGACAGACACATAACGGAGCTTCGATAATAGAGGCCTGTTGCACTCATTGGAAATGGAACGCTAAAAATTTGCAATATATCCACCATCTATACACCAGAACCCTGTCTCGTCTGACCTTACATCAGTAGCCAACAGGGGCTCGGTCCATAAAAGATCGGTTGGTGGAGGTGTTTGCGAATGCGAATGATTTACTAAAGGTCGTGTCGGTACAAGGCCGATACTTGACTGACCGACCGTTATTCGTGTGTTGTAGTACATTTTATGTTTATATGTATGAAATATACTTTACAGTGTATTATCATACCTTTTTTTTTATAATAGACGTGTTTGTATGAGAGTTATGAAAGTGGAAGAAGCTAGGCAAGTATGCCAGAACCGTGCCGTTTGGCACTCGATACTGTCTGCCTACCCCGTTACGGATTTGGCGTGAAGATGTGTGTGTGCGTGTGTGTGTGTCTAATGGGCATATGTCTCACAGAATAAGAATGATTTAAACTTTAAATTTCATCAGTATCGATGCAGTGATGCATATAATTAATCAGTAGATGCAACGATTAGGTACTAAGTATCCTGAAATCAAATCCTCTGAATACAATAGGGCCTATTACCACGTGGGTGGTCAAAATCTTAGAAAATGATCCAAGTACTTACTAAGAGTTCAGACGGACCTATTTATTAATTTCATTACTTTTGCTAGTAATCTTGTCATTTGAAACAAATTAAACTTAAAAAAAAATGTTTGTCCTTCATCTCTTTACTGTCCCAAAAGATTAAACAAACAGCCTCGTCAAATTCCTCGTGCTGTGGAGAGATAAAAGGAATTATAGCCCACTCCAAAAAAGAAACGGGCTAATCTCTTAAAGCAAATCCTAGTTCGCGACGTTAATCCTCCGAAACAAACGGGAGGCCTGCAAATTGCACCTTGTCCCATCTAAGAGATTAGCATCTCGCATCTAATTGAAAACAACAAACAACCCTTCGCAACGCAACTAAAACAACAATTCGTTTTAAAATCTGAACGCGCCCATTATAGCCCCTTTGAAGCTGTCAAATTGACAGTTGACGTTCCCGCCGCTTTCGGTGTTGCCAAGCCCGTTCTAAAATAACTACTACCGCTTCGAAATACGGAGGGTGTGTACAGCTGTGCCTATCCCCTAAGGTATTTTACACATCATTAAAAGAGATGTTCCGGGGACGCTGGGGTCAAACACCGTGAAAAACGGGAAAATAATGAGTGCTCCGCCATACCGGTTGTGGTGAGGTTTGTTGATGTTCGAGGCGCGTGGCGGTGATTTTCTATGGATAATTAGTTGGTATTTTGTGGAGATACCCTGTTTAGAGGGCATCTGCTCGCTATGATCGTGAATAATAAAATATTTTTATTGTAATTTGTATACTTTACATTTTTATACAGGATTGCTTCTAATATAATTTACTGACGCCATATACTATGTACCTATTTCAATTTAAATAGGACACTATTACGTGTATGTCGTGTAATGTGTAAAATAATTGTTTTGGAAATTAGCACTGTATATATTTTAAATAATAACGAAATATGAGAAATAAAGTATGAAATAAATTTTCATAAACTAGACCTACTAACTAACTAG
Source organism: Polygonus leo (assembly GCA_018250455.1). NCBI lineage: Eukaryota > Metazoa > Arthropoda > Insecta > Lepidoptera > Hesperiidae > Polygonus > Polygonus leo. Next base: position 2,144 of record DWNR01002538.1, read on the forward strand.
TATCATTCGAAATTGAAAGTTCTATAATAATATTTCATATTCAAGTAATATTCCTTGGAAAGCCAAACCGAAAATATGCAAAGAACTAATTAGAATATAAAGGTAAATCTGCCAGTAACTACAAAACCAATTAAACGTAACAGGCTCATTAGCATGCGACGCGCAAGTAACAATGGCTAATTAAAGCTTACTATCGAGCACTGGAGCGAGCGCGTAACCAAAATCGATTCCCCAGCTTAGCCTTATCAGCGCCATCTAACCGCACCTTTCAAAATTATCGACAGTAACGAGATACTACACGAATATACCATTAGCAGACAACCGAGCATAAACAAGCCTAGCGGTAGCCCTATCAGAAATCAGCCGTGAAGATAACATCGAAGCCAATGCCGAAAAAAAGAAAAGCACGCCATGTCACGAGGATTAGCGCTCGAGCCCCCATTGTCAGCGATGACAATTGAAATACATCCGTTTCGCTCTAACCTGACCCCGTCCAGCAAACCAGAAAGAGACGGACGCCTGTCTATTTATTTTCACTTTTCTATGGATAGGTAATGTGACAGTTTTCGTATGAAATGTTTGTTTGGAATAGCTGAATGGGGACGGTTTCGGACTAGTTTCGTATGGATGTTGTATTATTTTATTTTTTAATCCGTAAACTACGAGCGCGATTGAAAAGTCTAATAACAGTTATGCGCCCGGCTCTATTTTTGTTATAGTTGATAGGAGAATTTTAATTTTGATGTGGGTAACGTGGTCCGTTGCGTCGATGGATTAGGTTTTATTTTTATATAGTACCGGAAATTTTTGTCAAAGCTTTTTCATTCTATGGCATACGGCAATAAAAGTTAGAATATAAAAGTAATTCCATGTTTTTTATTAAATACAGTGGCGTAGAGATACATTTGTTGTTATCAATCTCAAGTCCTTAGATCAGTTACAGATGCGTTGTTACGTTGAGCGTATTTCATCTTTAATGTGACCGGGAACCACATCTCTTCAATTGAAACATTACTGCTTTACGGAAGATTATGGAGGTGGAACTAAGTGAGTTCTATCTACGAATCTGCTACGAATATGTAGTTACAATTGTGAAAAATATGGCATCATAATAATCTTTTAATCATTTTACACTGTATTCATAAATATATGTAGTTTATTACTGATTTTATTAACTTTTTAATATTAACTGTAGCATCCCTGGTTGATAATATAAACTATATATCATCGATTTATTTTCTCTGGATAAGTAAATTTTGTAGATTTGAAGCATTCAGTGGGAAATTCTTTTTTAACCTGAGTTAGAAAATTTATTAGAACCAGTTAAGATCAAAGTGAATACTACAGTTTGATTAACAGGAATGTATTAACAAAAATAAATTGAAACCATTCATCTCTGAGCGCATTCCTTAGATGAAAATAAAAGGAATTAGTCCAACGTTGTCTATGCTTCATAAAAGAGCTCATTACAACCAGAGACACGCAGTCTGTCTCTGGCCATTCATACGACAAATTAAGAAAATACACTAAAAACAATTTATCATTTGTCTGTGCCTTTGAATGTACGATCATAGAGTCGTCACAAGTTTTGTCGTGTACAGAAAACATGGTTAAGGCAGTCTTGACGTATGGCAGCCTAGTATTTTTATAATCACAAAAGGGATTACATATTTTCAAAGAGCATGACCTGCTTTCGTCCGTTTGTCTGTTTGTTTTTCTACTGTGCTCCAGAATGAATAATGGCGGCCGAATTCTCCATGTAATATTGACATTGACAGAGAGCTTTGTAGTGTTGCCAGCTTACATATGTTTAGTTACTATAAGTAGGCCTGTTTATTTTTATAATTTAGAAGTGGCAAAGAGGCCTGAAGTTCACTTAATGATAAGTGGTCACTGCCGTCCATGGACACCTATAATCAATCTCAAATAGGATTGAAATCCTGGTTGTTGATCATAGATGCATTGTCCGAGGACCGAGAATATAGTCCCAATTTTTGGGTTCGTTTAGCCCCGCTACTCACCAGCCAGGTCTGCAGTTTCGAGTTGGGGTATATTAGGAGAGGTATGGACCAAGTTTTTAGCTTGCCTCAAATACCTACCCAAAAATTGGTGACAGCTCTCCTACTAATAACGAGATAATCTACTCTTCGATAAATGCGATCGGTAGCAACCTTTTCGACTGTAGCAAATTGTTAACAAACAATTGATGCGCGGAGAAATGTGTCGATGTCACATTGCCAACAGTGCCAACTTTATACAAATTCTTCCTGACAAAAAATGTAATTAACAAAAAACATAAGTAATCGTAAAACACACACAAATTAGTCAATAAAGAAGTACATATTTCTATATGTGAGAATAAGGAATCTGCGATATCCTATTTCTTGTCTAGAAGTGGGATATCGGTGGGATTCAGTGATATATTGTAATCAATCAGACTTGGAATCAATCCAGAACCTTATTGAATGTAACGATAAAACATAAAATAATCGTACAAACAAACATCAACACAAAATATTATATCTTCATTAGAAAAACATTGACAATAAGTATTTCTAACTGTCAGAACAAGGTACCCATAACTGGGATAATCCACATTAGATATGGATTGAAATTAATTAGACTGAATCAATCCAGTACGCAACAATTAAACATAGTATAATCTTAAAACACTCTCACACACACGTGTACCAAATATATTGTAGTTAGAAAAATACTGCCAAAAGACGTCTTAAATTGTGAGGTCGACTCAGTGCCCAAAAGTGGGATAACCCAAATTTGACGATGGATCAAAATCAATCACAATCAGAATCCACCCAACCCGCAATTGATCATGTATTAATCGGAACGACCTGCCGACGTATCATAATCAGTATGATAATTATCTCCACTTACTAGAAACATAAAGATTACAAATTGGCCATCAAATCTATTTGGGGATCCAGTTTGGTTCCACGTAACACAGGAGCCTGCATTCACACCGAATTAACATAATTTGATTAGAAATATCATTTCGTAAGATTTATGCCCGTTATTCTGTTCGGAGTGCGTTGACTCTAATGGCGTTTCATATTACCGAATAAACTTGGAACTAGAAAATATTTTCGATGTATTTTTGGGTCGATTTTTGTATTAATTGCGGATTTTGCGTAGTAAAGAACTTAAAAAACTAATGACGTCATTCACCCTTCAATTTATTACGGATATTTGTATTTCGTGTTGTTATAAATTTTTGTGTACCCTAATTAGGTAAATCACGGGTTTAACGCAGTTATGAAAGAAAATAGGGCGGTAGTCAATCTGTTATTTATGTATGTATTAAGTCTTACATAAGTGTATCAATGTTACCTTATTTACGTTACCGGAGTGGCAAACGAGCATGCAGTCCAACGGTAATCAACCCTTCTTAAAATTGAAATCCTACTTGAGCTTCTACGTACCTACGTACGCGCTATCATGAGAACTAAAATATCGTCTCTTGTATAAATGTGACTGGCAACCACATCTTACCGGCTGAAAGACAAACTGCTAATAAAAAGTTATTTATGAGTAGATTGCGTCTAGGTTTGCTCTCCAAAGAGAAAAAAAAACAATGTATTTTTTACATCCATATTTCACACAATGAGACTGAGGGTCTTCCCATACTAATCGGCGCGGTGCTGGTTTCAAATAGTCAATTGGATTAATTTAAACGGCTATTAGGCCATGCTCCAAGGCGATTTAGTTGACTCTAGACAGTGGCGTAGTTGTCAGCTAAATTCACACACGAGAAAAACATCTTAGTTTTCAGGGGTAGAAACGCATTTGTGGTTAAGCTCAGGTGCGATTCGATAGTCAAAAAAACTTCGAGTTGATTACCAATATCCATGGGTGGCAGTGACGATCGATAGGATTAGAGAATTATGTATAGATTTTAGACCAGCAATCTACGTGGATCTATGCAGAAAATACCCAGACCTTCCTTAGTCTAAGTCTCGTCGAAGCGTGGTTACCGGCGATACCTCGTCAATATACATATATATTGACACCCTAATGGCACAATTAGAACAATAGGTAGGTGCTAAGTAACAGTTATCAGACCAAAGTAATGGCATTTCCGTCAAATGTTCTGACACCGTGATATGGTTGACAGAGACATGTTTCTTAAAGTCGATTGCAAATTACCACAGACAATATAATAAATGGAAGATGCCATAGACTTTGAATGTTTCGCTACGCAAAAATACCAACAAACTGTGGGAAAGAAGTGTTAATGGTCGAAAATTGGTCGTACCAATTCAGAAACCGTCGTGGGCTCATGCACAACAACTTTGCCAATGATCATCACATGTTCAAACGCATAGCTTACAATTCTATAAAGGACATACGTACAAACATTCATTTTTATATATTAAGAAGATTGTCTGTCCAAGTTGCCTAATATTTTGTCGTACATTTTGTGCGCCGCGGTAACGCTAAAATTGTATTTACTCTATAATTTACTTTAGTTAGATACTTCAAAATTATTTTCCAAAAACCAATTTAACTACAAAACACCAGGTGAGCTGTACTTCACATTTGTCATCTCATTAACATAAAAAACTTCTATCAAGTGTGTCAACTTCCAACATTGAATCGAAAAGATATTACGAAATGGATTCTTGTAATCAATTTTCGATGACTAACTTATGGAATATCTAATGATGTTTTTTGTGTCAAAACTGGTTGCTGTGGCCGTGATTTGGGCGTACGGGTGAGTGAAGGCCAAGTTCGTGGAATTATTACTGTTATATCTGACAATGTAAAGTACATAGACCCAAAAATGGGTTTTAGTGAGAAGATGAGGTTCTCTTTTCAGTTCGTAGGACCGGGGAAGTGACCTCCACCACATCATAACCTTCTGCTTAGGAGAAGTGTGTTTTCCAGCTATACTTTCATAAGAGGCAGTCGCTGCTGGTTGTTTTGCTACATTAATATGAAAGAAAAACTCATCACAGAAATTTTGGGCAGCAGTGGTTAGTTTTATATAACATACCTACAAATACATAACATACAAACATAAATTCAAATCCCTATCTTAACGACTTTACATAAAAATACTTGCCAATGACAATATCAACAATAGAAAATTGATTAAAACGATTTAATTGCAATAATGAATAATTATAATAACAAATAAATTCACATACATTGAAAAATAAACTATTTAGATACCTAAAAAATACTACTACGTTCATTTTACTGTATTTATATGAATGAATACATTTTAATTTCATATGAATTATCTAAGTATCTTTTAAATACAAGAATACTAATTAAATTAGCAGATTTAGGGTAATGGATATTTTAGTAGTAATTACAGGACGATGTGGTCGCCATGCGACAAAGTCCTTTACAAAAAAAAAGTATCTTTTAGTGTCACATTTTTGTAATCGACTTTATTTTATAACAAGTAAGATTTCATAAGAAGAACTTGGCACCCGATTTACAAGTGTCAATTATACAAGCAAGAGAATAAATTCACACGCGAGCTTACGAAGCAAATAATGAAATTTTGAAATGTAATGTGGAAACATTGATACCGTTTTGGATTTGCAAATTGATCTATTAAATCAATACTGTAATATATTGATTCTTAAGTGGTTTAGATAACGGCTTAGGAAATATTAATATTAAGCATATATCATAAGTTGTCAATGCAATCACATAATATTTTTGCTTTATTATTAATTTTAACAGTAGCTCAACTTATTGCTATTGCCTATGCTCAAACTATGTGAAGCCATAACAAAGAGAAAAGTAAACATTTTTTTAGTAAAATTAATCCTAGTGATAAGGCAACTAATGAAAAGTCACTGTTGTCTATGGATATTTGCAATACCAAAAAAATCGCTAGTGCATCACTGACTTTGAAAGAAAGCTCTTTTTGCAGCTTTTTATTGTAGTTTAAGCGTCTTATTAGCGTCGTATAAAGCAATTTTTTATAATATAAGTTAATAAAAAAAACATATTCAACGTAGTACAAAGTATTACCTATATACTTTTCATTAAAAAAAATCTTAAATAAAAAGTCATCCATCACACTAACACAAATTGAAACCTCTCAATTCTTTATATATGGAATAGCGTCGCCACGCCAACAGCTGATCCGCACGTCTCCTCTCTCCAATGTCAAAACATTAAAAAAAAATTGTGATGTAGGTTACATTTATCTAGATTCAAAAATTAATTTTAGTTTAATAGATAATCGTACATTGATCCAGAATTTCATTGGTAATTCTCTTCTCCAGGCGTAAACCCTCGGAAGCAGCGGCGGGAACGGACCACCTTCACGCGGGCGCAGCTGGACGTCCTGGAGGCTCTGTTCGGGAAGACTAGGTACCCTGACATCTTCATGCGGGAAGAGGTCGCGCTGAAGATCAACTTACCCGAGTCTAGAGTACAAGTGAGTATTTATTTGTTTTTTATAAGGTAGCAAACGAGCGTGGACTCCACTTGATGCTAAGTGCCTCCCGTAGCAGGGGCGTAGCTATCGCCGTATCAGGCGTATCAATGATACCGGGCCCTGGCACTACAGGGGCCCCGGAATTACAGAGGCCTTAGAACGACAGGAACCCGAACGTGCCCTTAATTTTGGCCCTCAACAAATTTTGATACGGGGCCCCTTTAAAGCATGCTACGCCACTGTCCCGTAGATAGATAAATTAACTCAATCATGATTTAATCTTACCTAACATTGACTACAATAAAAAGGCCCTGAAGACTAAGATGTAAGGAATACGTCTATCCAAAACCGAAATACAAAAATTGCTACAGGATTACGAGGGTGGGGGTAGTATCTTCTCGCGAGAACTTTACGAGTTCAACTCGTATCATCCGGTCTAGTAGTATTTAACCTAAGTATGTTTATTTACTGTACTTTCTTAAAAACCACTTGACTTAAAAAGCTAAAATGTAGCAAAAAGGCAGTTTATCGTTAGGTGACATCGATACGCGGGGACTTTGCATCAGGACTCAGGGCTCAGGGCCCTATGGAATCTCCCAGGAGAGCTTCTTAAAATCACAAAAGCGAATTTATTGGAAATAATCTGTATCTATACGGGAATATTCGTATATAAGATATTGCGTACAAATTACAGATTCTCACTCGTGATCTTTATTTGGATTGCGTGCTCATCATGTCAAGCACTAGTTCTTCGTAGGAATTAGCTTTCATTGAGACAATACAGCAGCAAACATAAATCCTTCATAACTTTCAAACATAAGTACATTAGACTTTCTTCTTTTTTTTTCATCGTCATAAGGTAGCAAACGAGCATGCAGTCCACTTGATGGTAAGTGGTCACTGCCGCCCATGGACACTAGTGATTATCCCCGAACACAATTAAATCGTACTTGAGGTTGACCACAGACGCGTTGTAACCCTGGAGGACTAAGCTGTTCGCCTCGCGTTTAAGTGTAGCTGGCAACCACGCTTCTCCAAACCGTGGCGGTGGTACTTCCCCGGTCGAACTACATGAGTTCTACCACCTGGCAAATCTGATCATCTGATTCATGAAATACTAAGGTAAAGTTTACAAAAAACCGGCAAAACCACCTGATTCCCGTTCAACGAAGTCAGTTTAAATAAAACGGAATTATAAAAAAGAACGCTCAATTTATTGGTGCTACTGGCCGTCAAACAAAGCGGATCAGAATTCGATTTTCGAATTTGAAATTTAGAACATAATTCCATTGCGCGTTAATGCTCAACTCGTGTTTGTATAAATTGAATGTTTGAATCAATCTGAACTCAGTCACCCGAGAAATGCCGGAGGGAGAGGTCTAATTTTTTCTCCGCGCTGGGTGGCACCGTATCTAAGACTTGGGATTATAATTTACTCGTATCTCTAGTTAATTGAAATTTAATATTTAGCCGGATTTACTACTGCATTATATTGATAGAGTTGTTTATTCCCATTTACTTTAAAGATTATGTTAATTAGATTCATTTGAGTACGCAGATTTATCGTAAGTCAATTTGTCGTTATAATGTGGACGTAATTTTATTAAAGTTTCGTACTTTTTTAGGTTAGCTTTCTTTAAGTTAGTTGGAGGGAATTCATGTGCTACTTCGTAAATGCATCCTTAAATATGAAGTATGCATTGTAGACTTATAATTTATTTTATCATTTTATTTTGGTAGGTAGATAATTCATCAACATCATCAAAACCATTATTCGCCCGCGACATCTTTCCCTATAAGAAAGATTTCGACATTAACATACCTTGGAGACTTGGGTTTCGTACCCAAAGGGCAAAACGGGATCCTTTTACAAAGATTCCGCTGTCCGTCAGCCTATCTGTCTGTCTGTCTGTCTGTGCATCTGTCACCAGCCTGTATCTCATGAACTGTAATAGTTACATAGTTGAAAGTTTCCGCTGTAAGTTGCCGGTATAGAAACAAATACTAAAAACAGAATAAAATAAATATTTAAGGAGACTCCCGTACAACAAGCCTGATATTTTGGTCATTTTTATAGATAACATAGACACTTGGCCGGTTTTTTTATTATTTCAGGCTACACACCTTCGCAAAAAAATATCTTTATCACAATATTGTCCTTCACAGAGCTATTGTTGAGCTTAAAAGGATTGATATTGATATAAAAAATAATTACTGATATTGTAACTAAGTTACTTGATAAGTATAACATCAAGTCATGATCAGTTGTTACGTCGGTTTAAAAAATATGTATAATTTTATAATTGTAAAATGCAAATCGAGTTATGGGTGTGAATATAATATTATGTACGCTACATCTATTTCCTTTTCAAAGGAGACTACATAATGGCCACTTAAAAAAAACTGCACATTAACAGAACAAAAACAACATTTTATCTGCCGTAACAATCAAAACAATCCAATTATACTAACAGATAACATCAGCGCACAGACTAATAATTGCAAAGATGGCGGACAGGATAAGGCGCCAAACAGTTCACGTTAGATTGTAATAATGGCAGTATTCACTGGGATTACATTAGTGCTTTTAGCAATATTTTTAAAAACAAAACGCTTTTGAAAGTCGAATTAGATATCATGTGCCATTTGAAAATTAAAAAAATATTTTAAAGTGGTCTTAGTACGGAAAATGTTGCCATGTAATTATTCCATTAATTACCATTTGCATTAATTTTCCATTGAATATTCAAATTATTAGGGTAAATTGTTGAAGATCGTACTTAAATTTTTGAGGTCCTCTATTATTTTCATTCTATTCTTGTTAATTTAAAACTTAATGTTTATTCGATTGCCTTAGGAGTAATGTTAATAATTTTTCCAAGTGCATTAATGTATTATGTCTGTATGTTTCTTTAGCATGCTCTGTAAACTGCTTGATGGGTAAAAGCATATGAAATATCTTAGATTATATCTAAATTATGAGAGTATCATGCTATAATTTAAAATCTAGAAACACTATAAAATCTTAATGCAAAATCGTTCTTTTTTGCAGTCTGCTGTTTTATTTCTGTTTCCATTACTTTTTATTATGAGATGAGTGTAAGACCATCATTCTTGATACAAATTCTCCTCAATCTGAATAAATTTGAATGATTGCACTTTCATTGCGTACAACACACGAGTTTTGAATTATCTTTAAAACGTGTTATGCTTAATCTTTATCGTTGTGTAGGTACGGGCTTACCGTTGAAATAATAAATAATTATAATTTATAAGGTACTGATTTAATAACGCAATTAAATAAAGATTAACATCAATCATATATTTAATTTAGCGAGTGTAATATTTTGACTGTTGCATTTAAATAATTATTTACTAATTGCACAGAATTTTCAGTCTTTACGTCGTTGGGCATTGTGATTTTTTGTTATTTATTTTAAGGATAATTCTATAGATGGCGAACAAGCGAAGTAGAGATGAGATGTTTGACTTTCTTATAGAAACAAAAAAATAAATAATTAACAGAATTTTGACCGTCTCTTACGTTTAATTTTAGGTTACATGTAATTTTTAAGCGTATAATCCATATTTTTCATTAACTTTTCCTTGTAATAGATAAGAAAAGTATGAAAAAAGTGTAAATTATTCATTATGCCGTCATTGCCATGTACCACGTGTTCCATAAATATGGCAACATTATGATTTATTTATAATTTATCTACTAGGCCTTAAACATTCGTTGTAGTACACGCTATACTGGACAGTTTATTTTATGTTCCTATCGATATACTTACAACCGAATCCTGATTCTACTAAAAGAAGAAAATAAAAACGATTGACCAGCAAAATCATTGAGATGGTAAGAATTTGGTGATCGTGGTGTCCTCGACAGTCGACAGACTCAATTTACATAGGTTTTTTTTTAATATTGGAAATGTTTGAGCGTTATAATTTTAAATAAAGATATCAAAAAGATAAAATTCTTGGAACTATAGAAATATTTTCAGTATATCACCATTTTTCCAAAAAATATTTATCTTTTTTGAGTAGGTATGTACCTATAGTTCATTTTATAAATAATTGAATAATAGTTACGGAAATTAATAAATTATAATTAGGAACTGTAAAACTATCTTTCATATTTCTTTATTCCAAAATATACAATAATTATTTATTTTAATAAATAATTTATTTAATAACTAATAATAGTCACTTACGAAAATGAATAAATTAAAATCACAATAAATTATGCTAATACAAAGAAACATAAATTAGCAACTGCGAATCAGATTGCTAATCGTACTGGCAAAAAATAATAATTCAAAAAACAATT
>DWNR01002539.1:0-12900 GCA_018250455.1 Polygonus leo
CTAGGCATCCCCCCATATGTTAATCTGACGCGCTCGAGTAAATCCCGAAATCCCCTCTTGGGCTCCCCTACTATAATCTATCTTACAAATACATTTACTAATATGAGATGTGAAAATAAAAAACAATGTCATGATTTCTGTACACTAAAGAATTAAAGTTCTTTGAAATTATACTCATCATGATCATACAAATAAATATATTAATGAAATAATTAATATATTTATTTGTATGAAAAAATAAGTAATATCATTAACAATAGCATTATGAGCACATTCCATCTGTAGGGTTCTGTGCCCACAGAAAACCAAGGGTTCCGTTTAATTAGACGCTCCCTATTTAACTCTCTCCATTCGTCGCCAGTCCCTCTGTCGAAGACATAATACACTAACCTTTGATTTTTACCAAATGTTACTAATGTTACTATGACTGCTACAACAATAAATGCTAAAAATAACGTGAGTTATTTTAGTAATTATTTTATAATACTCAAATATACTTAGGTACCTACTGTAAGTAAACACATGTTTGTGTTAAGCATTACATGGTGCTACGGAACGTACATGGTTGTCTGAGGGTAACTAGACCGATCTTATTATTAAAACTAGGTGATTGCAGCGCAAAGCCTATTTGAGGCGATGTCAATGTTATATAAATAAAACATTCCTTTACATCTATACGTTACGTCTGCAAATTTATAACTTAGGCTCTCTAGCTAAGGTTATAAATTATATGCATGTGAAGTAAAAGAAAAAGTATTAAAAAATACATCATTTTAAATGATTTAATCAAAAATCGTTACACTATAAAATTGTAACTCAATATGACGTAACATTAACTTGTAACTCAATATCATCAGTTTGTCTTGTAACCCACTAAATAAGAAAAACTTTAAACTAGCCATTTAAGCATCTTACACAGTTAGAAATGTCACATTTTTAAATCGTTACTTTCTTGTAACAGTGTAGAATATATTAAAATAAAAGAATTTATATTTTGTTTGCTACTCATTTAAAAGTTATCAAATTTGAACTGTAACTAGCAATCAAAATATAGAACTGGCATACTGCCCGTTATTACCGGCCACGATATTATTTAATTCACTTATTTAAAAAAATATATACAAGAAGTCAAAAGAAACGTGCTGGCTATACTTGAACGCGAGGCGAACATCTTAGCCCTCAGAGGTAGCAACGCATCTGTGATCAAACTTAGGTATGACTTAATCGTACTTGAGGATGATTACTGATGTCCATGTGCGGCAGTGGCCACTTACCATCTGGTGGACTGCATGCTCGTTTGCTACCTTTACACAATAAAAAAAAGGAACATCAACATGGTCTTGAACTAACCTTAACAGAAATTTTGTATCTTAACACAAATATTCCACTGGAATGGAATGGTAGGTGGTAGATGTTGTATAGTTCGATTTCGAGGGCATACCAGCTATTCCTTATTAATCCAGTATAGAATTTATTTTCTTTTCCTTTAGAAAATTACCGTAAGATGTAGTACGAAATCTGCTGTTAACTTTAAGTAGGACTTAAATTCAAGTAGTCCTGACCACATAATATTTTCGTGACAAATACAAATACGACCAGGTGCCATGAGTAGAAATCGATCCTCCAATTTGTAATGAAAATAGAAGAAAAATGTTATATTTTCAACACTAACTGTCTGAACAATATTTACAATATTTTTAAATTAATATTTAACATTTCAGTAGAGCTCGCAAAAATACAATAGGCGCCAATTTGTTGCATTGCCCTACTCTCATACAACTCTTGCCATCTGAATAAGGACACAAACAGGTATTCTTATGAAAATGGGCATTTTAACAACGGACTATGATCTAATCTCTAATTAACTGATCAAAGTGGATACATAACGAAACATGGAAATAGGCTTAATGATTATTATTGTTGTGCAGAAATCTTTTCAGTTCATTGAAGTAAATGTACGTTTTCTTCAACATATATAATAACAAAATGCATACATATGTACTATGTATGTATGTACATACATAGTACATAATAATATGTATGATAAGTAGTACTACTTATAGTATAAGGTTAGATTGTGCTAACACTGTATACTAAGAAAAAACATAAAATACTATAAATAGGACTTGATCTATTAGTCCTCATAACCATATAAACTTATGAGTAATATTATTTCTCATTAACATCTGAAAACGTTTTACTAAAAAGCCATTGCAAAAAGGCTATGTCGACCTAACAACAAAGCTAGTCGTTCACTACTACCCTATAGGGTTGAATTTTTTAGTTACTTTTTAAGTTTAAGTTATTTCTCATTAGCATCTGAAAATGTTTTACTAAAAAGCCATTGCAAAAACGCTATGTCGACCTAACAACAAAGCTAGTCGTTCACTACTATCTTATAGGGTTGAATTTTTGAGTTACTTTTTAAGTTTGATCGTAAAGACATGCGTATAATTTCGTTAGCTATGAAGAATGAGCCGATTAAAATAATAATAGGCCAATGTTCTACACTAACCCTAAACACGATAAATTTACGATAGTTGGCAATATTATTGACAGTTTGGGCAGACTGTTATTTATAGAATAAAGATATATATAAAATGTGATTAGATTATTTCACAAAAATTCGCGTCCTCATTTATCATTCATAACGTGATTTTTTCAAAACGGAGTATCATTAGGGTCTGACTCTACAGTTGATTGAAGCATTTTTATAATCTAATGCTTGATATTAAAATGATCTAAACCTAGGTACGTAAACGGAATTCACGTAATTATGATCAATTTAATAACAATCACAATATTAAAATATTAAAAGATACATATATCAATATTTATTTTTAAACAACAAACAAATAAGTGAGATACTGAATAAAGATGTAAGACAAATATTTAAAAAGTGATTAAAGAAAAGAAATCTGTACGCGATGTTTTGAGTTTTTTGTTCTTTGTGTGACCAGATGTTGTTTTGTCTATAAATAAATTGGTAAGTGCCTAAATTACAATATTTTAATATATTTCGTTAGTTTCGTAGTATTGTCTTCCTATTTCGTATTAGAATAATTGTGGTAGAAATTTTGGTTTACGAGTCTTAGTTCAAAATGTCCTAATTCCTTTATATTTAAGTTTGTATTTGAGGTCGTTTTTCTGATTTGTTGTGTCTCGATCTATGTTAGAGAGGAAATTTCTAAAGATATTTTTTGTCTTAAAATGTTCCCTTATTAGTAGTTCTTTTACTACCATAGTTTTCTGCATCGCATTTTAATGGTGTGAAATATTTTTTATCGATCAAATAAAATGGTAGCGATTTTCGAAATGTATCATAATAATCATGTCTTTTGACGTTTATGGCATTGCCCAGTTTTTTGCCCAGCTTTTACATTAAGTAAGTTTACTTATAAGATATTCGTAGTATTCAAAGCAGATAATTTTACAGAAATTAAGATACCTACATATACTAAATAGCTTTGTTTGTATATAAATAACTGCTCCGTCTTCCAAATAAGTGTGTGAAATAACGGACCATACTACACATTTGGTTGAAATATAAATTGTTGCGCTATTTGTGTGGCAAGACATATCAATGCGCCGAGACGTACCGACGTACATTACGTGTATTACACATACCGACTGTACGTCTCGGATAATCATTTAATTGTCTTCCAATGCACGATTTGGTCACGTAGTGGGCATGTTACAAATAATATATTGAATGCAAGGTCACTCGTTGAAAATTTTCGGCACTGCGCCGTACTTTCGATAGATGTGTTATGACACTAACACAATCTAGCTAGTGATTCTTTACATGGCTGGACCTCCTCCTATTCTATATCATATAGATTGAATGTTCCTCTGCTATATGATGATATAGTATGTTCTAGAATGCGTTCCTGAATAATTGCATTGGGCTAATATTAATACAAACTTTTATGGAACATTTAGTTGTTTAAAAGGTTTTTTCTGTAATATTTGACATATTTTCAAATATTATCTGTTGATGTTTTAGAAAATAGTGGGCTTTTAATTTATTTTAAATGGCTTTAGCGAATATCTTGTTGGGTTTTGTTCATAATATGGTCATGTGTTTTATAATGTAAGCCACAATGAAAGTAATCTCGTCATTAAATTATAGTGTCAATTAATGATTTGTATAAACCGTGTATACAGATACAAAATCTTTATTTTCGGACTATTTTGGTTATTTTCACGGTGGCTACACTGTGTTTATTGTATTTATAATTACTTTGCTTTATTTTAGAGCTAAGTAATACTGACGGCATGCTAAAATGAGAAATAATGAGAAAATGTAATCATGATATATTATTACTTCCAATATAATTAATATAATGTTTTAGAGCATATAACAACGCTATAACAACAAAGACAAAAAATTTTGGCGGTCCCTCTGGTGCTGCAAATGTCCATAGGCGACGGTGACTACTCAGGTATCCCGTCTGCCTTATCGCTAGGTATAGATATATATGAAAAAAGAAGTTCAAATAAAACGGAGTCGTTATAAAAAGAAATTGATATCTTTCAGCTTATCTTTTGAAACGTTATATTTATACATTTGATTTTTTACAGAATATGTATTAATATGGTCGCTACAACATAAACTAATAATAAAACAAAGTAAAAGGTAAAAAGAGGTAAAAAAATACACAAGTAATTTGTGCTTATTTTCGTATATCTCGTTATTCATAGATATAGTAAAGTAAGTAAGTAGTTCTGTCACATTCGATAATTGGTTACATCACCATCTGTTGGACTTGTACTTCGCTTGTTGTTTTTTTTTTTCAATGTACCTATCCTTGTGTCAATTGACTTAATGAACCAGATGTCATTTTCATGTTTTCTTTGACATACTTAAATAATAATTATATTTATCTATCACTGGATGCTTGATGTTGGTACTTTATAATTCAATTACAACTAAACATTTTATTAAAAGGCAAATAAAAGACAACCCGACTACGGTTAAATTAGTACAAATAAATCATCAGTCAAGTGCGGTTGAGACTCATTCACGAGCGATTCGGAAGTCGGAACCGAGGCAGTCGGTTCCGAATCGCTCGTGAATGAGTGAGGTGGCGTGCAAGATGTTAGATGAAATGTTAGATGAAAAACGAGATATGTAGACGTTGTACTACATTGCAGATATTGCAGATTACAGATCTGTTATTGTAGAAACCATGAAACACATATTCTGTAATAAAAAATCCATAGTCTACCTATGACGGCTCAAGAGATAGGCGATAAAAGTCTTAATTGGTACGGAACTCTAAAACATTTTTTAGAGTTACTTTTTTGAGACTTTTACACTAACATGAGTGAAAGTTTTGTCAATCGTTACATAGTTGCATTTTCTTCATGGGACTTAAGATGCTTTAACAACCTGGTGAATTATAATACACATTAGCGAATAGCTTGTAAAAATGAGATTGATGAAAATGGATCTAAACTATTGACTTGATATGGACATGCGGTAAAATCATTCTAATTGGATGAATTTCTATGCAATGGCAGCAATTGTAGATAATCTAAGATAGATAATCTGTGCGTCTCAAAATTAAGCCATGTTTTGTTTTTCGGTAACTAAAAAACCGAGGAACCTAAGAGATCTCACGAAAATCCAGTGCCAGAAGCAGACTGTGACCTAAATCCTTCTCATTGTAAGAGTAGACTCGTGCCCAACATGATTATAGTGGGTATCAATGATGATGATGATGGGTGCCTCTGGAAGGAAGGTTTTTACTAATTCCACCCATCAGACAACTAGAAGTAATTCATTCCTTTATATATAGAATATTTATATAATACACATTTAAATGTTCTAGGTTTTTTAAAAGTTATTGTAACATGACAAATATACGAATAGTAAGTTGAAGAAATAGCGACCTCAAAATAAATATTTCGATTTTTCGTTACCAATTATGAAAAGTGTTTCATTATGGCTCTATTTTGACATGCCGTCAGACACGTATTATTGAAGAAGATATGTAATATTAAGCGTACTATTTTATTTGTTACAGATTCCCGATTAAAATTAAAATAAAAAGCCTCATTATGGGCACTAAGTGCTGCTACATATTTGTATCTATAGCTGTTGTGACAATTATTGTTCTAGTTGCTTTTTTATTTTTTAAATTAAACAAAGAAGACGTAGTGGTAGATGCACCTAAAAAGAAATACAAGGGTCCGAAGCACCCTTTTGTGTTAATTGCCCACTTCATCCTACCGACATGGCAACGTGGCAGCTAGGTATGGGGGGTGGGCACCAAGGCAAGAACCCGTGGATTGGAAAATTTATGGGATTAGTCCACGAGAAACGCAAGGACCAAAGCTCCGCCACGTCAACTGATAAAACACAGGAAAGGTGAGTTACAATATTGCATATATTATAAATTAAATACAATTCTATCTAACTTATAATATGTGAGTGGGATATAATGCAATTTGCTAAATAATTTAAATAATTAAGGTAACGTATATATGAAAAAAAAATAGTAAGGACCGAAACACGTCTGTTAACGTTGTTTTAAGTGTTTGGATTTAAAAAAAACTTATTACGTATAATCGCAAAGCAATTCTGCGGGTAAAAGAAAATATTTTATAGTTAACATTAACGGTTGTTAGCAGAAATAATAGTACAAAGCGTGCACCGACGTATTCTCGATCAGCCTATACGGTCGCGCCTAAAACCGTTTTTCTGACACTGACCCAATATGCGACGCCGTATGTAGCGCTCTTTAAATAAATATTTCTAAATTTACTGCAATTCCCACCGCTATTGATTATTTTAACTGCGTCTCCACTCCAGTTAACGACGGCTATCATTACGCGCATCTAATTAACCGATCATAAAACTACGGGAGCTTTGTTGCGAATTACGCAAATGTAAAAAAGTGTCGGCGCCCAAAAATAAAACAAGCGGTCGCAAACGCAGACACGCCACCGGTGAAACGCGGCGTCAAACTCCCGGAATACACCGCACTCTGAAAATATTCGGTCGGAACGTCGAACGCGCCCGTCTCGAACACTGATACTCGTCGACATAAACAATGAGTGATTGATACGTCAAGTTCGCCCGTTGCTGCGTTCTTGTTGGCAACGAACCTTCGTTCGGTTGCGCATTCGTTTATCAGTGAGTGCTATCTAGTTGGGTGTTTGTGTATTGCAGTGTTTAGTAGTTATCAGTGAGTACATAATTTGGATTGATGTTTGCGGGCGGCGGAGCCGGCTTCCAGAAGCAGTCGAAGCCTCCGTGGGAGAACGCTAGCGAGAAGGCCGAGCTGTCTCCAACTTGGTGAGTCGTGCGATTTGTTTGACGTCTCGCGGACGTACTGTTATCGCAACGTTTCTATTGCGCCATCTACGCAGGACAATCTGACGAATATTCAAGAGTTTACTTGAAGACTTTATAAAAATGTTATCAAAATGCTTATTTTAATATTATATAGCTACGAAAGGATATTGTCAGAGCTGCCTCAACCGACTACATAAGTTAAATCGAGATGTGTAGTTTTGATACTACTACAATAAGGAAATACTTTGAGAAACCTAAAAGAGAAAACTTTCTGTTATGTGCGATTGTGTTCGCGAATTTATCATATTTTTTTCTAAGACTCGGCAACACTATTTTTGTGTTAATTGACAACGTACGAACATCACGAGGACCGGTTGAGTAGTACGGCGTGAAACAAAATAACAACAAACAAACAAAGTTACATTCTTTATGTAATATTACGTTATGACAACAATTTTGGAGATCCCGCCATACTAAGTCTGGTGAGCGATGATGCTCCAAGAGTTTTACAGCGGAGCTTGAATATATGCAAGATGTTTTAGAACTCATCGAAAGAGAGTTTCATTAAAACGTGACGAGCGGTAGGTCGCCACACCATCCCCTGCTCAGACCGGAGGTTCTTTGTTGTAACTTCAAGGGCCTTGGAATGTACCCTATCCTCGGTCGGGATGAATGGGTGAAGGGTGAAAACCTTCGGATGCTTTATATCTGCGGCGAGTCGGGATGTAAGAGTGAAGCGAAGTGTAGATGCGAATAAAAACTACTCAAGCCGTTCCCAAAGTTTTTGGAGTGTAGTGGACACAAATACAGAAATTGAAATGTGAAGCTCACGCTGTTGCTACCTTTATGCTGCAGTCCATCCAGGAAATGACGTTACCACCATCAATTAGGATTAGAAGGGACTTATTTATGCCGGGGGTCACCTAAGGAAAGGGAGATTTTCGCCAAGCTGGCTGGTCGTGATTGACAGCGCCGCTTTTATATATTTTAGTTTTTTTTTTATAAAAGTTCCATAAGATTGTTCAACATATAACTCTGCGAACATGAACTGACACATCTGTATGAAATCAATACAATCTATTGTGTAATTAACGCGAAAATTTATTTCAAAATCGACTCGGCAATTCTTATCTACACTACAATCGTAATATATCTACTTAGGGCAACCTTCACTATATGACTAATGTGCTAACCTAAGTTTGTTTGTTGTAACATAAAACATGGGCGGCAGTGGCCATTAACGATAACTGACACCCGCTCTATACACTAATATAAACTATTGATAATGAAAATTAAGCGGAACTTAATTTTAGACTACTGGAGATAATCACGAGTATTTAATTAGGTAGATGATTTCAATAATTATGGATTAAAATTACACTAATTAATAGACAATGCAACAGATTACGTGTACAGGTAAATTAAAGGGTGGTTTGAACATGATCCATCTCTAGGTAATTCTCGTACTATCTATACATATAATAAAGCTAAAGAGGGGCAAAAGTCTGTACATGTAAGACATTCGAAAAATAGTTGGCTGGGGATACATACAAACGATAACAGAACACGTTTTAACAGTTTTTAGAATTTTTGTCTGTTTGTCTGTTTAACGGTTTAATCGGTTTATCTGTTTATTTGACCGCGCATCACGTAAAAATGGCTTAACGGATTTTGATGCAAACATGTCTAATCTGTCGAGGAGACCCCTGGCCAGGCTTAAGGCTATAATAATTCAACCCCTAAAAGGAGAGGTAGCGGGCGGAGCCGCGGGCACAGCTAGTACTAAATACTTTTAGATTATAGTATAGAGGCATAATTAATTTTTATTCATAAACAAAGGAAATATATGTGTGATCTTGAAAAATAATTACTATTTTTGCAAAAAGAAACGATATGGGTTGTTTTGGACATTTCAACGTACGTGGTATAAAAAGATTGAGCATATCGACCAATAGGTGACCGCCATGAGTCCAAATGATGTAGACGAAACCTTTGAGTACAAAACTCCAAAAGGGAGAGTCTCAATTGTCAATAAAGTAGTTTCTATAACATGCATACATACATTAATAACATAATTTAGTTACGGAACAACATACATGAAAAATGTAAAAATAGTAGAAAGTATAGTATTTGTTTATACAAATACTTATGTATTTGTATAACAATCAACGAATAGTAGGAAGAAAATTACTTAAAAAGTAGACTTTTTCTTTCATTGTGTTATTGTAATCATGTATTTGTTAATAGAATAAATGTGTCTGTTTGCGTTTCAGAGCGCCTCTATTATCGAATTGATATTACACGTTGATAAACGAAATCCGGCAAGAATAACATTCCTACACTTTAAGACATACTGAAAAAACATTCGGATCTCGACTGCGAATTTTATTTTCGTGGTTATCCTTGGTTTTATCAAACTAAGTCCATGTTTTATTTTTTTGTAGCCCTGCCATGACTGCTATTTTATTTTACAACAAACTTTGTATTTCCGCACTCGATGTCGCATTTTAATATATATTTAAATCAACTGAGTTTTTGTAAGGAATTCAAAGTGTTTACGGAAAAAGCGATTAACTCGATACCATAGTTTGGGAATGAAGGTATAATTATCATGCTATATCTGATGTGATTTCGATTATGATCTCTAATACTGTATGTTTATCTGTATGTTGTATTACAGATCAAACAAAGAAAATAATATATAAATATCAGGGGTTATTTTATTCTTGAAGCATAACACAATGTGATTCATCGAAAACAGAATTTTATTTATTAAAAACAAATAGGTTTTACGTACAAAATAACAATCAATGAAATACTTACTAACCTAAAACAGAGAATCGACAATTAAATGTTCATGCTTTACTATCCGTATTATAAAAACTTAAAACGTCTTTTGCACTTTTCAAACTTAAGTTTTGAATAAATTATTAAATTAATTATTAAATTATTCGATTGAAAATTTTACAATACGTTTTTGACATTCTCCACACTCGTGGCTCCCTCTTATGGCTGAACTGATACATACTCACATATCAATGTCAACACAAAAGTTACATAAATATAAATAGTAGCGAGTATAATTTCATGCAATATTATCAAATTATGCTTGTTTGTCTGAATAGACTTTTCTATGCTATAAACTGCATTCAATAATATCGAGTCAGCTTTCAAAGTCTACTAAGCAAGATACACAGCTAGTAGATAGATATGAAAATTTAATATTTTGTTTTTCTAATACATGAATATTGAAAGACCATACGCACATCGCAAGGTGGTACAACTCATGTAGTTCCACCGGGGAGGTGCCACCCACATATTCCTTTTATTGTGTTTTGGTTTGAAGAGGCGTGATTGTCGGATATACTTAAACGCGAGGCGAATATTTTAGTCCTCAAGGATGGCAACGCATCTGTTGTCAACCACAAGTAGTATTTAATCGTACTCGTAGATGATCACTGGTGTCCATGGGTGGCAGCGACCACTCACCAGAAGGTAGACTACATGCTCGTTTGCTACCTTAAGACGATTTAAAAAATATAAAAATATATACTCAACCACCTAGAGTTTATGCCTTGGTGCATGTATGACTGATAAACACGCCTATCCAATCGAAACATGTTAATAGCTTTGCGGTTAATCACCACTGCCACCACACACCATAAAGTGTAGGTGGTAGAACTTGTTCACCGGGGAGGCAACACTACCACCCTCATAATCCTCCGTGAAACAATGCTTGTGTTTCGATTTGAAGAGGCGTGGTTGCCAGCTATACTTATAAACGAGGCGAACATCTTAGTCATTTAATTGTGCTTGGGGATAATTACTGATGTCCATGGACGGCAGTGACCATTTACCATCAGGTGAACTGTATGCTCGTTTGCTACGTTTATACGACAAAAAATGTGCTGCCATCTAATACAAGTAGTAGACTCTAAGCCTTAAACTCCTCGTCTAAAATTACAATATTAAACTTACTAAACCGTACTAATTCTGAATTCTTGATTCGAGAACTCCGCAGTTCATAGATCGTTATGGATGCTAAATAAACAATAAGACTCGGACAGGTTTTGAACTCAAGCTACGGTGAGTTATTAATTTTGTATGCGCTCCGGATATCTACGAAGTTGTATTAACTATATTTATGATGAATCTTACAAGATTTAGGTTATTATATGACTTGGCTTTAGAAGTATAAATATATGGTAAAGCTTGAGTTGGACTCGCACATGAAGGGTTCTGTAAATACTAATAGATTGCGTTGTAAGATATAGGAATGAAGTTTTATACGCAGTTCCATTAAAACGCCGAAAGTACCAGAATCTTGTATATAGAACCGCATCTTTATTCATTTTTTTCTTTATTATTACTATTTGTTGTTTTAAACGATCACAGACTGACATATTTTACGGAAATTTCAAGTGTGTACATTTTCCGATCCAAGAGATAAGCTTAAAAATCTTGGAAAATACCAGTTGCTTATATGAAGGCCCCCTTTTATTTACAACATTTTTAAATAGTATTTGTTATATTAGCGTCAACAGTTATTTTAGGTTCATGAGATATGGCCTGGTGATAGACAGATAGAAGGACAACGGTGTCTTAGTGGGGTAAAATATGTGTACAATACCCGTCAGGAACGATATTCCTTCTGCTTTGTTCAAACAAAACAAAACCAAAATCAAATAACTATTCACTTAATTGTCACATAGAAGTTGTACCTACGAGTAAAAGCGGCCACGCACGATGCGGGCTTGTCTTTTCAGAGCTTGATACTGACATGCACACTTACGCCTGTATATATAAATGAAAGTGATAGAGAAATATACATGGAGTGAACATAACTTTTTTCTTACCTGTTTATCTTTAATAGCGTTAAAAATTCTGAAAGAAACAAATTGTTTTTTCGTTTGGTACATTAAAATAAATCAGAAAAAAAACTTAAGAAAAAACGGGTTTTATTAAAATTTTCATCGTTTGTTTCAAACATTAAAAAAAAAAAGGTTTTTATTCGAAATTTGGCCGGAATGAGCGCACTGCGCAATACAATAAAAACAAATCGAATATATCAATCAATACTTTTCATCGAATACATCAAAATACTTTTCCTTTTCTTTCATATATTCATATTTTTCCGCTTTTTTCAGTTTTATTTATAAAAAACATATTTTTCTTGAATTCTCCCAATAAAACTTGGATGAAAACGAAGGAATTGGAATGAAACGGGAAAATTTCCCGCTTTTTTCAACGTGAATCGTTAATCGTACCTATTTATCGTTTGTTCCATCCTAAACAAAACCACCTTAACAAGACAAACCAGTCCAACTAGTCAAGCCCAAACCATCTTCATATGCTAGGTGGTAGAACTCATGGAGTTCTACCGGGGAGGTACCTACGCTACCCTCACAATCCTCCGTGAAGTAATTTATTGTGTTTCGGTTTGGAGCGGCGTGATTGCCGGCTATACTTATAAGCAAGGCGAACATCTTAATCCTCAAGGATAGCAATGCATCTGTCATCAAACTTAGGTATGACTCAATCGTACTTGAGGATGATTACTGATGTCCATGGGCGGCAGTGACCACTTATCATCA
>DWNR01002540.1:0-12899 GCA_018250455.1 Polygonus leo
GAAAATCGCTCATTCCTACGGGAAATTCAGTAATATTTTATATGGCAGAACAACGTTTGCCGGGTCAGCTAGTATACATATAAACGTATATATAAAGTATATATAATAAACGTATATATTAAATTAAAATATATGAATATACAAAGATGAACTTTTTTGTAATTATGTAAATCATTGTAGTCGACTATTTGGCTGGTTTTTATTGTAAAGTAGAACATTGTTGATCAAAAATCAGATAATTTTCATGGAGATTGTAAAAATGCTTGAGGTTCATTACTTATGTCCCTGGCAGAGACCACTTACTATCAGATGGACAGTATGCTCGTTTGCTACTTTATACGTTAAAAACAAGCAGTGTAACGTTATGTATTCGTCCAATGAATATTTATGTTCGTAAAGTAAGGTTTGTAAACACTAAAGCGTGCGCTGAGTGTATTTGTAGTACTTTAATGGCTTTGAATAGAGAATTGCTAGTGATTTGAAACGGAGGTGTAAATGTAGATTATTGTTAATTTAGTTTCAATTCAAAGTTCATTTCGCAAATCATTTTATTTGTCTATTTATATAAAAATTAATCCCTTTTCCCTTGGTCATGGCATCACGCGTGAACGCCTGGACAGATTTCGCTAATTCTTTTTAGTTGTGTTTGTTATTGCCAGTACATGGTTCTTATTAAAGAAAAACTTTAGAAAGTTGCGCGGAAATTTATAAAATTCAAGAAAACTTAACGATCATACTAAATTTTCTATAGTAACCATATATTGCAATATAACTTTGTACTAACAATATTAATAGTAAAGACAGGACAAGGCCCGTCGGGTCAGCTAGTTTGTAACAAAATGAGGTTAGGATTTTAACAGGAATCAGTTGAGTGGTACAAATGTTTTCTGATGCCAATTAGGATGAAGATGACTTAAAACATTCCCATCTATAACATTAAGAAATACATATGATAAAGGACTTTTATTTTGGAATTGATAAATGTCTTTATATATTTTTTTATCGTCTACTTTAAGACGCAAAAGGTGTAAAGGTAGCAATCGAGTCCACCTGATGCTATGTGGTCACTGCTGGCTGTGGAAATTAGTGATCATCCCCGGGTACGATTTAATCGTACTTGGGGTTGACCATAGATGCGTTGCTACCCTTGAGGATTAAGATGTTTGCCTCGCGTTTAAGTATAGCCCTCACCTCTCCAAACCGAAACACAATAAATTGCATCACGGAGGATTATGAGAGTGGCGGGGAGAAGGAACTCCCCCAACCCACCACATTTATTCTAGCAACCGCCGAACAAAAAGTTTAATACATTATCTAATTCCGTTTGCTATTTTAAGACACGTGCCATTCAATTTTCATTAAGCGTATTAAATTTTTAATGGAATTCGCCTTCACATTCAGATCTGAGTGCATGGTATAATTGGCAAACAACTAACTTTGCCGTTATCCGGACCAAGAATAAAGCAGCTTCGTTACCTGTTCATTTATTTTACTTTGAAAGCTTTTAAAGCACTAAAACCCGGTTAAAAAAACGCAATGTAAGTTGCGATTCGAGGTTCGGTGCCGGCAACAGCCAGTCGACATTAGTTTTTCGTTTCTGTTTGTATGAACAAACACTCGGTAGAAACATTTTCGCGAGCCGCCAATTAAAGTTTGTTGCTAACAGAATAATTTCCATTCAACAAGAACAGCTACAAGTGAAACACGCCACGTTGTTTCGGAAAATTCGAACGTACATGGAGTACCTACGAGCCTACAGCCTAACATAGTTTGTTAACAAAAGCTTTTCAAACATTGGCACGGGATTAGCAGTTTTGTATAATGTTTTGTACTGAACTCTTTGACAACGAGGTTATACCGAAACAATCGTACTGCAAACGTATTTGGTACCAATTAAAACTTTTTGATATTTTCCTTTTTATATCGAATGTGGAAGGATATATTAGGTTCAAATAAATTAAGCAAATACTATAACGCTGACATTATGCTCAATATGCGAATATTATTAACATTATTTATTACCTACTCACATAGTTCTAAGTTGTTGTGACTATCACTATGGACGTTGTAATTATTTTTTAAGTATTTTTAAGGGTTCCTACTGAAAGGATGGTTACGGGGCCACGGAAGACTCCACTTTTATTCCGTTTACTTGTCACTGAACTACTTGTCATGCCATAATAGGTAGACAATATTTTTTTTTATAATTGCGATGGCGTCTCGAACAGCAAATACTCAAAATGGTACATTTTCCACTATAGTATAGGATCGGTTTATAACGTAATCATGAAATATTTCTAGCTGAGCTTTTTCCCTTCAATCCCGATTTATGTATTCGTCCGTCCCGATTTATATATCCATTTCGCATCGATATCAGTCCGCATTTAAATCATGGATTGGGATTTGCTTGAGAATCTTTTAAAATAGTCCAAAACATAGGTATGTCCAGGACATTAAGACACCTTTAAATGTTGTTGTAGCCTGTCGACTGAGTGTAATTGAAAATACAATCTATTACGCAAACGCGATTTATTATTTAAGTTTACGCCATTTTGCCCTTCGTCTAGTTGATTTTTTGACGTAATGTATAAATTACAATCGTCTGCAATAGGCCGCGATGTGACGATGCACGAGCACTTTCTGGTTTTCATATTGCTGTGTGCCTCTTACCGGCTCTTATGCAAATGCCCCTAATGAGAGCTGAGTTCATTTGATTCAAATAAATTAATCCATGCGTAATGCACGAGAGTTGTGCCATTAGTTTGTAGTTTGGGTATTTCGCATTAGGGACGTATTAACAAAGTGAACTCAAGGTTGAGCTCGAGCTTAAATGCGGTTAAGATACTGGACAATGAAAGCTGAACTTAAATTCCCTCACAATCTTGAGTTCACTTTATTAAGACATATCTTAATGCTGTTGCTGTAATAAAAAATGGCCATAGGTACCGTCATAACGTCGGCGAGACGTGGATACTTTCACATAAGATGAATATCTTAGTTCCCATGGGTTCAGTCGTATCGGGTGTTTTGACAAAAGTTTATGAGCGGAAATGCATGCTCATTTGCAACCTTTATACGATAAAACACTCATAGATGCCATTCCGTAGTGCCGTGGTAATACTGTCCTTGCCACGTCGAACGGAATAACGCTACCTGTCCAGTACCAGAAATGACTGCAATGATACTTGGAAAACGAACAATAGTACAAAGATAGTAAAGCCATCTTTATTACTGATCTGCTACCCTCCCCTTGTCATCCATATATTTGTTGAAACACAAAGCGTTCCTCGTTGCTGGCGAAATTGGCACTGCGAAATGTTCACACGTTTTTATGCATTCATTTTTTCCACTCGCCGTTCCGCCCTGTTTTGCTGACAGCGATAAGGTAGACCGAACGACTGATCTCCAAGGATTATATGTTTTTTTTTAATAATCTGCAATCCACGAGACCATTAGGTCTGAATAGGATCAAAATGCTACTGATGGTTGCAAGAACCATGATTGGTGATCAATAATGACCAATGACTAGATCAAAGACCGACGCCTACACATTTTATATGTGAATATCACCTTCACACTATCAGCTCTCGCCTACGTTCCACTGCACATAACGCGTTGAAGCATAGACTCGACACTGCAATGTAATAAAAAAACAACGATGCATGTATCATCGCGACGCGTGGCGAGAACACTAAAAAACGTACGACACGACGACCCGCTGTGTATCAATATATAGGTTTAGAAACATATACAAGAACTGATTTACTGCTTCAATAGCTATTGAACATGTTCGTGCATTCAAGCACCCTTGACCAATACGTCGAAGGACGACACTCGGACTAGCCACATCGTCAGCAATTAATAAAGCCACCGACCGGATTAACGAGTAATGCAAGTGACCGCAAATACAAACCAATGGTATTTAATCTCGAATAATGCAATTCTAACAGCAAAAGCTTCGTTAAACCAGTTAATTTTGGTTAAATTGTAATTATATATAATAATAAGGCACTTCGGTACCTGTAATTGGCATAATTGCCTGGTCGAATGCAGCGAATTTAATATTTTGTTACATTTACACTGGCACTCTCGAGTTCATTGCGTCCTAATTGGAATTTATCGCCGAAATTGTCATGTAATCTTTTTAATGGATTGGCAATATTTCGGAGTTTTTATATCTTTTTTGCATGAATTTCGGAGTGTCCCATTTTGCTGCACCGAAGTGCGAGTCGATGATGTTAACGTATTACCTCAATTGAGCCCATTTGCAATCGCCTTAATTAAGCTGTGTAGTTTTGCGTCGTCATGTAACATGCGTGGATGGATATGCACTACGAGTTTCTACTTTGAAAAATTTGGACATTTGCGAGTTGAAATCGCTTGAAGAGGATTCCGAACAATGAGTATGTTACAGTATTGTAACGGTTGTGATATTTTGAGAGCAAAATATTATCTACCAGATATTAATAAAATTATGTTAGTAACGTAAACAATTCATAGATTTTTCTTCCTGTAACCTAGAAGTAAAGACTGATATATTCGCATTTTAGGTGATTTCCTTGAATAACTATAGTTGTAGGTTATTTATTCAAACATTATAAAAATATTTAACAAGATCATGCATGATATGTAACACAATACAGTTTGAAAGATATTTTTATTTGCCCTTTCTTCCCTTCAAAGCAACCACCAAAACGTATTTATTTACGCAAATTTGTGTTTATACCGCAGAAACACAATTGTTAGCTAAATTTCAACTAAATCAATCCACTAGATGCAGTACAAGTACGGTGTGAGGGCGGCACGACAGGAAGATTTTAAGGGTTATGTTTCGGCATTCGGACGTTCGAAACCCTAAATCCGCGACAGATATTTAAATTTGTATAAAATCATCGGCTCGCTCGTACAAAAATCGCTCTCAATGAAGCGCTATTGTTAGTTGAAACGTGTAGAGAATGCAATAAACAAACAAAAAACTCAATCAAGAGTTTACAAATTCTCTTCGTGGAAAGCGAGATGATATTTTTACAATATTTCCGTGTTATTTCATGTTGTGAAGCGAACGCGTCCGTTGTATAAAGGCCTTAGAGTTGCAAAGATCGGATAGGGGTTTAAGTTAATAAAGCTCGGACAACCTTACACCTAAGGTTTTACGCTACAGTTGATCTTGCTCAAAGGCTGTTCCTGTTAAAGACCAGACTGAAGGAATATTTAGCTTGAACCCTTCTCTGAACTGAGATAGAAATTTTCTCTAGATAGAAATTTTTGCTAAACGAAATGGCATTAAGCCCGTCGTGCGAGTGAGCAAACTCTTTCAAAGTGAGGTTTTTTTTAATTCTATTTTATTGAATTTGTTTTATCCTAAACATAAGCCGAGCGATACTAAAATTTCGACCAAAAGCGTATAGTTATCTATATTTGTATTTTTTGATCGTATAACGTTAACAAACGAGCATGCATTTCACCTGATGGTAAGTGGTCACTGCCGCCCGCTAACTTTAGTAATCATCTCCAAGTACGACTGTACTAAGATTGTAACGCATCTGTGATGAAACTTAGGTATGACTCAATCGTACTTGAGGTTGATTACTGATGTTCATGGGCGGCAGTGGCCAATTACCATCAGGTGGACTGCATGCTCGTTTGCTACCTTTACACAATAAAAAAAAATGATAAACTTCGAATAGAAGAACGGACAGTTCGAATAAGTTAATAGTGGATGTGACTATTCAGCAAGTTAATTTGTAAACACGGAAGTGATGATGGCAAGTGTAAGTTAGAACGTGCAGTTAGTAATCGTACTATTTGGAGCTGGTCAAGAATTTATTGATTGCCACGACACATCAGTGAAAACAACATTTAAATCGGTTCAGCAATTTTTTGAGACTATTGCGCATAAACGCACAGACAAACCGACAAGTTGACAAAAAATCTAAATATCGTTTTCGGTTATATTCTTTACTAAAGTCCCCAGTAATGGTTTCTCCTAAATATCTTCCATGTATAGACATGTTTTTATATGCATAGCTAAGTTTTACTAATAAAGATCTGGGAGATGACAGAGCAAAATAATTGAAAAGCAGTAAATGTAATGCTCAAAAAGAGAATCACTACGTATGTTTCTGAAGCGGATTAAAAATATTTTCGAATATTTTTCGACAATCATAAGAGTAGCTCTCGAGAACTGCTATTAAGCATTAAGCACGAACTTATTTTAACACTCACCATAAAACTCAATAGCCGTGCTTTCTGGCAAATGCTTGTAATAAAATAATTTAATTTCTCAAAGTTTCTACAAAAAGCAAAAAGCTTTTCATTCAGTTTTATTTTCTGCAGCGGTTGCTTAAAGTCGTGTTTTAAGTTATTAAGCAGACAAGCAAGTTTCTTAATCTTGAATTACCTTTTTGTTGTTCATTTCGTAAGAGACTTTTCTAATTATTAAAAAAATAATTAGAAAGTTCTCTTTGCATGGCATTTGGTATGCCATTTCGTATTTACGTGGCGTCATACCACGACATTTATGAGTCGTCATATAATATGACATTGTACATAAAATTTGCAATAAATTGCTATAATTTGTGAGGATAAAAATATGAAATGCGACATTTCATATTTTTATATTTACGTCACATCAGAATACGATATCGATTCAACACATTCGTCATGTCTTAAATCATCATATTCTACTACGATATTATAAATAATTTGATACTTGCAACGCTATATTATGACATCGCTTATAGTGTGACATCGCTTTACGTGTACATTTACGAGACGTCATAATGTGACATTAATGTCTTGTCATATGTATGACATTTACGGCTTTATGTGTCATATTAATAGAGCCGGATTTCGTGTTTTTAATGTGATATAAAAAACAACGACTCTATATACGCAACGTCATATATTTATAAATGACGTTATATTACACGAATCACCTATTTCATCACCCACCCGTTCGATTCTCGGACAGAAATCAATTAATGATTTCTGTCCGAGAATCAATTATTTGTATAAGTATATATTATTACTGTATGTACCTTTAATGGTAATGTGTGCATGCATAGTCTCTACATTTTTAAGCAGAAAGGCAGAAACTAATCACATTCGCTATAACATTTGTGATATGCTCGTATTAATAAATGTCATATGAAAATCGGGTTAGAATTTAGAAATGTGAAAATATACCGTAGTTATAATAGGCAGTAAAAGTATTACTTTGTTATACCTAGTAATAAATGATGTAATGAAAACGGGTAATAATGGAAGCTTATAACCTGAGTATAGCATTTGTATATCATAATAGTTACATAGGTAATCTTACTTTCGTATCGCGATCCAGAAAATCAATTTGCTATCCATCCCCGTTGCCATAGCAACAGAAATAACTCCAATGGAAAGATTAATCGACCGACATCTGGAAGAGGCGGGTGGAGTGGTCGAAGATTAGTCATTTCGGATTCGAGGAGTCACTCGCGTTTAACGTCTTTATTTCCAGTGGTGTAAGGGTGATTTTGGCGTAACGCAAAAGCAATAAGCTAAGCATCGTTGAACGAAATAAGTTGTACTGTTTACTTGTCCCTAATTTATGTGAATAGCGTGCTGCGAGCAATGGTTCTGTCATACATAACTATTCTATTATGTTCTTTCGTTGTGGTACGAACAACCGACTGTTATTAATTTTTCCGATTCAATAACATGGCTGGGTATTTGTTTTATGATATAGCAATCGTAACTTGTGATATGTGATGGGTGAAGTTACGGCCTTTCGCTGTGGATTCAGTAATTGATTGTCATTTGCTTATCGGTGGAAGCGTGTAAAGTATCAGTGTAAAAAAAAAACAAAAGATTGTTAAGATAAATACACTTTTTATATAGGTGCGTGAAATCAGTTAATTAGTATTTAACCAAACAAGTTGATTTAAGTTGCAACAGCTGTTGAACACAGTGATTTATATTCTAACTAGCTTTTACCAGGGACTTTTTCCGCATAGAAGTCGAAAACCCCATAGGGGTAGAATTTCGAAAAATCCTTTCTTAGTACTCACTTACATCATGAAAGGAACCACTGTACCAAATTTCATGTTTCTAGGTACAGCAGTTTCGGCTGTGCGTTGATATGTCAGTCGGTTAATCAGTTTTGCCTTTTATATATATAGATATAGATAAACCCACAATTTTGAAAAATTTGAAGTGCTTCTCTGGGAGTTGAATCCCGCACTTCCCATTCGTAAGGTTAAAATCTTCACACCGTTCCGCGTCATCTACATGCAAGAAAAACATCCAACTTATATTTAATAACGGATGGACTGCGTCAAAATTATTATAGAAACTATGGAATATAAAAACACACGGCCAAGACTAATTTAAAATGAATGAAAATTTAATGCGAAGAAGCCAGCGAAATTACTCCGTAATTTTACTACAGAAAGAAACGCGGTAAGCAAAATTCTCTCTCAGTCGAAGGTAATAAGGTGTCACTTTAAATTTGCGTGAAAACAAAGGACTTTAGTCTTTGAAAAAGAAATGCTGAAAGGCAAAATGACAGTACCCATGCACTTTGTTGCAGTAAATGGTATCTAAGTCGTCTGTTATAATTAATTGAAAGTTTCTGCTGACTTTAGCAATTTGTTTTACTATTGCGACTGTATTTTAAAATTCAGTATATTCTGTCAGTTATTCTTCCAGTACTTTGTTATTAATTTACTCGTCGAATAAATAAATTGCAATGTTACATTGAAAAGTATTTATAGTTATTAAAAATTAAAGATCCAACTTTAAGGTTTTACTGAAGCGTTTTGGCATGGGAATGTTCAAAAAACTGTCCAGTAAGATTTTTATACTCCAAAATTAAATATTCATAAGTACGGTTGTTGAAGTACTGACATAACCTATAAACGGCATAATTTACTAATCAATCCAACAAAAGTATTGCTAATTGTTATTGGCGAAACAATACAAACAGTAGTTATTTTATACGAGAAGCCAGAAATTTAATTATCTTTTAGTTGATCTAGTAGAAAAAGTAGAGTCATCTATGAGACTGGTGTAACCCTTGCTTAAGCGAAAGTTCAATCGCTTGTCGCTACCCGCTGTTGGTGAATCAAGATAGAGAGTATGCACCATGGCACAATACCATCGTATAAGAAAAAGTACAGTCCAGTTTAAATCTGGTGTAGCCATCCTTGATTTTTAGTAAGAAAACAATTGTTTATCACTAATCGCCGTTAGTAGAACAAGATAGAGGGACTGGCATCACGATACCGTTCACAGTATCACGCGGCGCTATTGGCCCGCATCCAAGGTGTCTCGTCGAATAATGCCTGAGTCTTTCTAAACCGCTAGTCGATCTAGTAGAAAAAGCATAGTCTGCTTTAAAACTACTATAACTATCCTTCATGCTTTCCCGAGACTACAGTCGTTTGTCATTAATCGCAGTTGATGATGCCAGAGCAAGAGAATGGCATCATAATATTCGAGGAAAAGTACAATAAGCTTTACAATTTGAATAACCGTTCATGATGCTTTCGCTTGTCGCTAATCGCTGTTAGTAGAACAAGACTGAGAGAATGGCATCACGGTATCGTTCACGCAATCAAGCGGCGCTAGTGGCCCGCACCCTAGGAGTTTCGGCTAGTGCATCCAGATCGTTACTAATGTAGGAGTTAGGATTTAATCGCTTATCGCTAACAACGGTTGGTAGAACAAAACAGAGAGAATGGCATCATGGTATCGTTCACACGAACATACGGCGCTAATGTCCCGTACCCATGGGGTTTCGCTGAGTGCTTCCATATTCTTACTAATGTATTAGTTAGGATTGAATCGATTATCGCTAACCGCCGTCGGTGAAACAAGACAGAGAGAATGGCATCATGGTATCGTTCACACGATC
The DNA here is from genome assembly GCA_018250455.1 of Polygonus leo. NCBI lineage: Eukaryota > Metazoa > Arthropoda > Insecta > Lepidoptera > Hesperiidae > Polygonus > Polygonus leo. The sequence continues at coordinate 9,896 of DWNR01002540.1, forward strand.
ACACGGCGCTAATGGCCCGCATCCGAGGGGTCTCATCTAGTGTTTCCAGATTCTTATTAATGTATTAGTTAGGATTCAATCGCTTATCGCTAACCACCGTTGGTAGAACAAAGCAGAGAGAATGGCATCATGGTATCGTTCACACGATCACACGGCGCTAATGGCCCGCATCCGAGGGGTCTCGCCGGATGATGCCAGAGTCGATCATCTGATTTCCTGCGCTCATTCGCCACTGGTTATTGTGTTTCGTTGATGTGTTTATTGTGCTGACTTTTGGGGAAAATCGAAATAGGTCAAGCCAATTTGTTATTTTACGTCGCGTGGTGTGATTGAGGTGTATTGGTATTTGGAGATTGTTGGCTACTGATGCGGATACTTACTCGTTGAGTTTAACGCTTTGTTGTGAGTCTGGGTGGCGCTAATTTGTACATGGTTATAATTATCAAGTGGGTTCAACCACAGTGGGTTACAATTGGATTGTAGGACTTCGCAAAATCTGGTATTATTATTATTATAAGACGCCGTACAATTGTATGTCGAGATGAGGCAAAACATGAAGTCAGTAGTAGAGACATGATTTGTTTCAACAACGAGCCGTAAACATTGTCACCAGATGGCGCTTCGACAGAGCCTAGATGGGTCTGTGGGAGCTGGCGAAGCTCACAACTTTGCCCGCTGCCGAGCAGAAAACAAGTGACTTGGAACTGTCCTCGTCTTGTTGCTGTACTGAGCCTTTATAAAGCGTTGGAGTGTTTTTCGCATAGTTGAGTAATAATTCGGTTGAGTAAATCTGTATAGCGTGTTTGTTACCGGTATACCCCAATTAGCCCACACGTGATGTATGATAGCGAAGAAGCCCATCCTGACCGATCGAATAACCTAACCAAGCACCACTTTAACCACCTACGTACCACTTCAAACTTCTTCAAAATCCGACATGTATAATATTAGTATTTGTATACTATATTAAATGGTTTAATCAAATTCCACGAAGGATACGTCTTTGTCAACAATATGGCAACTGCTAACTCGCTCTGGGGTTTACATTAGTAAACTTTGACAAACAAACAAATTATACGAATTAATTCCTGTAATAGACACTGTCTAAATAATAAACCTTGCTCTGTTTATCTGTTATACAAAGATGGAAGCCTTTAAGATAGATGTAGTAAGGTATACTAAAAGATGAAGATTTTCACGATGTATTTGAAAGTGTAGGAAGTTTTCTGAAACAATTTATGACCGGGAAGATGTAAAGTTTAGAATTTAATTTTGAGTTTAGACTCTTAAGTCTATAATTCTCCAGAATGAAGCATAGTGATAGTACAGTAAAAAACAAAGTAAGTTACAGTAGGTAATGATGATATTGATACAATGAAATCTATACGAATAATATAAAGCTGAAGAGTTTGTTTGAATGCGCTAATCTCAGGACTTATTGGTTAAAAAATATTTTGTGTTGAAAAGTCCATTTATTGAGCAAGGCAACATAACACAACATCATGCTACAACCAAGGAGCAGAGTATCAACGAAAAATGTTGCAAAAACGGGGAAAATTTGAGCCTCTCTCTCTTATATGACGCAAACGAAGTTGCACGGGTTAGCTAGTAAACTAATAGTCATAATATTCAGTACTCTTTTTATCATCAATGCACACGGAGACCCAGAAACCCAACCTGAGATGAAATACCGCGTACAAAATGGTCACTTGTTTTTCACATAATTGTTAATAGTAATTCGTAGTAGTTACGCACTTCTAAGAATTACCGCATTGTATTACTTTTAAACTCTGGGCCAAAAGCCTGGACCAGAATGTCCACGAGCTTAATTACTAAATACTTCAGAGATATAATAGGTTTATCATATAACTTTTTTTAATATATTTTTTGACAAAAATATATGAACCTAATAAACCTTCAAAGAAAATACGAACATATTTTTATATATAATTATAAATAAAATGAAAGTTGTAAACCATGTTTTATATTTTGAATTATGTAAGTGTGTTTGGAGCCATCCAAATCTATTTGGCATAAATATACTAAACAGATCTTAATAAATGAGATATAAAATAATCTTATCAACCATGGATGTTATCGACCGAGAACCGAGAAAATATTTAAAATAAAAGTAAGGAAATTCTTAATCGATAAATATTTCTATACTATAAACAAATGCTTGGATTTCTAAATAATTGAAATATGAATCAACCCATTGCTAATTGTATGATTGAAAGTGTTTATTGTTTGTTATGGAATTTCTTTCGCCGTCGAAACGGTGGGTTTAGGTATCCCCCAAACTGTTATTACTCCTCAAGCTAATAAAATACAGGCATTAGTGCTATATCGTCAAGGTCTTACTAATGTTATAATTATATTTAACATAATTATGCAATAAATTCATATCTTTTCAAAACGTATTTGTGCAATATATCTTTTCATTTAGTTCCAGAACGTCTTACACTTACAACATACACCAAAGTACTCACCCCTTGTACTCACGACTTTAGTACTCGTAAAACCCGCTAAGAGAACTCAACAAAGCGCCATTGTCGCTGGATGTTATTACTTGCACCACAAACAGAGCTGCAATTCTGCGAGCTCGCACTTAGCACGTCATTGTTTGCGGTTGCTACGGTAAAACTGCCTTTATACCTTTGGTATATAGTGCAAAATCGCGTGAGCTACACTGTGTAAGTAATTTTGCCTACTATATGTTCCTTTGGCGAAATTCATGTTGACTGATGAGTTAGTTATCTGATCTCGCTACGGCAAGATTAGAATCTAGAAGACAATCTAGACTTGATTACTTAAGCTTAGCGTGATAATTGACTTTCGTGCCATAATATGTTCAGCGAACGTCTATTCGCAAAGTTACTCGTTTTTGGTACCTCAGTAGTGAAACGTGCAGAGGGAGATAGAGAAAATATATATGGGCGCTGCCACAGTAGCGCCATCTATCGGTACGAATTGCTACAACTCAGTTGATTAATAAGCTTCATTT
>DWNR01002541.1:0-12896 GCA_018250455.1 Polygonus leo
CGGATCGGAACACTTCGGTAATCATCGGGAAATTTGTAAATGAATGCAAAGACTGTGTCTACCCTGGGCGGTTGTGTGTGTAATTTGTGACTTTGTGTGCCGCGTATTTATAGGAATGCACACCGCGCGGCCGAATAAATAACAATACATGTGTGCATAAAATCAAGACACGTTTAGTTTATGTCTTTCCCGGGTGCTCCCAGCGCGGCGCTCTAGTAGTAATGCTATAATAGTAATACCACAGCTGTTCAACAGATGGAGCTAATCTTTCATTATTTATTGTTAGTAATTTGTAATTACTCGTAGATAAAAAAAAACAAGATTATAAATATTTATTTATCTAAATTAGGTAGGGTAGGCAGTGTCTTTTTGTCTTTATGAAACGCACGCAACTGATCCTCAGCAATTATTACACCTTGTAACATATTTTGTAAGTATTAAGTTCAATTTTTAAAAATAAACCCTATATGTTATTATAATTATTTATTTTGTTTTAACTCTACAAATCTACATCGATCAAAAGCAGACGTTCTATGATGTTTATAACATTAAGTAAACTCTATTCGAAATCTACATTTAGTAAACTCGTGGCGAAATTTTCAATATATTGGCTCTACTGGTGTTATGTTTACTTTATATGTTTTATCTTTTTATGTCAATAAAATACATGAATATATTTTCGTATTTCCAGCTGGTTACTCTGAGTGTCTATTCTGTCTGTCACACATTCTCTCCCGGTTGGACGTGCTAGTGTCATTCGCAGTAGCGGCCGCCACCGCGCCCTACCCGTACTGCAGGCCGACCATCACGGAGAGTAATGATGAATTTGTGTTGAAGGAGCTACGGCATCCTTGTTTGGAGGTGCAGGAGGGCATTTCGTATATACCCAACGATGTTGAGTTTAAACGAGGTAAGGATATAAATTAAGGATTAGTTTTATTACAAAATTAATTATTTCAAAAAGTGTCTGATGATTAGTGGTCACTGTAATACGGAGTTGTATGTAACTACTAAGATTAATCATAAATATTATTATTAGACAGAAAGTGGACTAGGTGTACACCCAGAAGGACATTGCGATTAGTGTTGATCTATTGTACCAAAAAATATATATACAATTTAACATAAATAGTATTTGGTTTTAAGTTATGATGGTTAAACTTCTAGGTCTATTCCATACGAAGTTGATCTATGTTTGCCTTTCAGTCTTTGGTCAAGCTTACACTGTTTAATTGAAAACTGTACCTATGGGACTGCAACACAATTATTTATAAAACTGTAATGTCGCAGAAATCAAACCACTAACCACAATTTCCTTATCACATCGGCAGGAACATGCGTGATGCACATAGTAACAGGCGCGAACATGGGCGGCAAGTCGACTTGGATGCGGTCTTGCGGCGTTGCGGCGTTACTCGCGCACGCCGGCTGTGCCGTACCCGCTTCTCACGCTACATTGCCGCGGTTACGGGCCATTTGTGCACGTGTGGGCGCTGCTGATAGAGAGGATAAGGGACAGAGCACGTTCATGCTGGAGATGATTGAGACCGCTGCTATATTGCGGGTAAGTCGTGATTTATTAGCGTGTCGGGCGCATAGTTATGTGGTAACAAATGCAAGTCGACGTAGTTGCGGTCGTGTGGCGTCGCGGCGTTACTCGCGCACGCCGGCTGCGCCTTGCCCGCGGCACATGCCACGCTACCGCGATTACGGGCAATCTTTACACGCGTGGGTGCCGCTGATAGGGAGGATAAGGGACAAAGCACCTTCATGCTGGAGATGATTTAGACCGCTGCTATATTGCGGGTGAGTCATGATTTATTAGCGTGTCGGGGGCGTAGTTATGTGGTTACAAATTGAGCTGCTGCTACGTTGCGGGTGAGTTGTATGAGATTTATGCGAGCTCGAAGTATACTTTGTAATATCCTTAGCTATAGTTATGTAGTAATAAATTGGCGGCAAATCTACGTGGATAAGATCATGCAGCGTTGCGGCTCTACTCGCGAACGCTGGTTATCCCGAGCCGTGATGTATTGTTGCGAACTAGTAGTGCTCGAATACACCGAATTCCATTCATCATTTTTTATAGTGAAATGTTTAACAGTATGTAGTAGTAGTATGTAGTTTATATAGTAACAGAGGACGTAGGTAAGTCTGCTTGCGTACACCGTTCCTGATCCGCGTGATTGAGTCTGTAAGTGGAAGTGTAAGTACAAGTTAGTTGGCATGGCATACCGAAAGAAAATACAAGATCAACAGATGAAGCAACATGAACTCGAGATTATTAAGATAACAGTGATGCTGCCGGGTACAGTTAATAAAAATATTGGTAAGTCTTCATTTTTTCATAATTTAAATTTCATACTATGATGTTATATTTTTTCACAGACAGCGACACCCGACTCACTCGTGCTGATTGATGAGTTAGGAAGAGGGACGTCTACGTACGAAGGTTGCGGCATAGCTTGGGCAATAGCTGAGTAAGATTCAAATTAATTAAAATTGATCGAGACTTTGGCTTTTCAACTTACCCTTTACGACGGAAATTCGTCTGTAATTATTTCGAATTGTCCTATTTAAATACCCGAAAGTGACATTGATAATTTAAAATACTTAGGTTTAGTTATTACTGAATAATGATCAAGATTCATAAGAACTTATCCGATTTAGTATTAGTTGAGTTTTGAGCAAACGCAAGCCTATCCAGTATTGAAAACAAATAAAAAAGAAAGTATTTCATTTCGTTGTGTAAAATAAAAATAAAAATCATTCCAGGAAACTAGCAACAGAATCCAAATGCTTCTGTCTATTCGCCACTCACTACCACGAGTTAACCCGCCTGCCGAGTCTGCACCCCGGCGTCATCGTCAACTCGCACGCAGAGGCCTCCGTAGTGAACAACCAACTACTGTTGCTGCATAAGATTGCACCGGGACCTGCCATGCAATCGTTAGGACTCCATGTTGCAAAGTTGGCCGATCTGCCGGAGTCTATAATTGAAGTAATTATTTTTACTGTTTTTTTAGTTATTAAAGGGCGTCTAATTACTTCAGGTGTTTAGGGCAAGTTTTCTTATCTATTGAAACGATATGTTTCAAAAAAAATATCAGTAATAAATATGGATATAAGTAAAAACCTCTTGCCATCAGTATTCTTGTTACACTATTCCTCGCTGAAAGAAATACGTATATTAGCAGAGGCGGCTCTTTTGCTCGATCTCCAGCCCTAATATAAGGGCGCTATTCTAATAGCTTTAGAGCTTAGCTAATAGCTCTATATATGTTATACAGAAAAATATACTATAAAAAAGTACTCTCTGACAAGACATTCTCTGCCTACCCCATTAGGGATTTGGTGTGAAGATGTATGTGTGTATGCAGAAAAATCTCAAATGTTTTCTCCTCTTCAATATACATTTAATGGTTCACAAACTTCTAATATACTGTACACACAGTATATTAGAAGGTACACACGACCCATTATTGATCTGTACCTGTGATGAGGAATGCCTTAAATTATCCTTGACTAATTTCATATAGTGTTAATAAAAAAAAACTTTTCAGTATGCAGAAGCCAAACAAGCGCAGTTAGAAACCAATTTGTTCGAAGCAGAGACTGCTGTGAAATCAGAAGAAACAGTCGAAGGACAAAAAATTATTATTGAATTTTTGAAAAAATGCAAGGAAATAAATGACACTTACACTTCAGATGAAGAAATGTTTAATGCCATAAACGAATTAAAAAAAGATCTTATACAACAAAATAATAAGTACGTCAAGTCACTAATGTCGTTTTAATATTATAAGTATTGTTACCTTTTTAATAAAGAATCTCAAAAGTGGTTGTATTTTTCTTTATTATTGAGAACACAAAAACAACTTTCTTAATTTATTTTTAATGTTATAAACATAGGAAAAAGTTAAATAATTAAACAATGTCAGCACAGTGCGGTTAGTTGTATGTTTAGTTTAGACCTATCCGCCATTTTTTAAATTTTACGCAGGAAATTTACATGAAACCAACTCTATAAATAGTTTAGTGTTACTGATTGGCCGACTTTGATCGAATGAGTATACCTAAAGCATCTTTAGTCGTTTGTGGATAAAAATAAAGTAAACAAAAGGCATTGCATCTAACTTTAGCGTCAGTTTTAACAATTTCGATTTATTTATATCCTAAATGGTATTAGTACTAAAATATTTATGCTAATTAAATGAAAAGAAACGTCGGAACAAATAATTTTTATCTATTCTTGATCTATAAAAAAATCCTGTTTTAAATTTCCCGCGTAAATTTAAAAAAATTGAGCTGGGTCGGGGGTCCGAACATACTGTATTCTATATCTATGGAACATACCAACTCGCACACGATACTCGGTTCTGTGGCTACTGTCAAAAGATGGCGTAAGTTTAAATTTTTGATCAATTTTTGACTACTACAGTACTACTACAGTATATTTAATCAGTAAAATAGTATCTCCGACGGCGGGGACGAGGATTTATAATGGCCACCTCGGTATCCCCGAGCCACGCGTCGTTCTTTACCCCATTTGCCATTGCCGCCGTTGTCTAAGCCAAGAACCTCGCAGGAGGTTTCCTTATATTAGCCGCAATCCCCTTTTAGAACGAGATAGCTTAGACCATCGATCTCCAATGAAGGTGGTTGGGACCATACTGAGGCGAAAGCCGAAAGCCCTTAGTTGGTTTGCCATCAAAACCTGGTGGAGCTGTCACCGGAGGATGAAGTTCCATCCACATCAATTGGATTCTCAACAGTGGCGATCCTCAATAGTTCGGTTTTGAGCGTTCCTTTTTAGCACGCATGTGCATGTGGAAAGAGCTTCCTCCCAAGCTATTCCCAGAGCGCTATGACATGGGGTTTTTCAAAAGTGTGAAAAGAGCTCTCTTCAAAGCCGGCGATGCATTGGCGATTCCTCTGGTGTTGCAAATGTCTATGGGCGACGGTGAACACTTACCATTACCAGTATTACTAGGTAAAATATAAATACATACGTGTCGAATTCATAACCTCCTTTTTTGAAGTTTGTTAAAAAAGGAAGTAGTAAACAACTTATTTTAGTATTCGTTATCATAGCAGTCATAAATATTACATACCAATGATACTGGCTGGCTATTACAGAAATAAGACTGCACTATTTTGGACGTACAGATCCGTTGGTACCCTTTGGACACGGAATTTGAATTATAAAATGAAATAAAACCAGGAACTGATATACAATTTCATCTTTATATAACATATTTTAATAACGCCAATAGGAGTCCTGAATATCTTAAATATTAAAATATTCTTTACTAATCTTCATATCACTTTATATAATACAATGTGCGAAAACGTTCAGTTTCACGGCATCGTACATTAGCGAAAGGGAACTATCTATACATATATCAAGGCACAACCTTAAGCTCTAAGAGTCCTGAACATGGCGCACTCTTTTATTCACGTATGCGCCTTGTTTCGACCCTCACGTTTAAGTCGGAGTAATTGGGCGCCATTCTGGAATGAGTATTTTCACCTTTTTGCAACGCTCACGTTCCACGTACGTTGTACGTGCTCGTGCGTAGTATAAAGAAAATGCTATACAGTAAGTACATTTAAACGCCTCTGAAAAATTGTAATATCACAATTAGGCTCTTCTTCAGCTTGTTTTTCTGCTTATTTCACGAATACGTAGGTAGATAACTCTATAGTGAAATCTGTACGATTTGTATTGTGTACTGTAAATTTCTTGCAGTATTTTTGTTATATTTTTTTACGTTTTTCCATTGAAGATGAAAAGAGCATTGTTTATGTCGTATTCCTAAAATGTTTCGCTATTTTTAATTACACAGACGTGTCAAGGCAGTATATTATTTAGCAATGCGAGAGTTGAGACGGGATGAACTTTGCGCTCCCAACCCGTGAAGCAATTTCATGAACGTATATATACCTACACAGATATCCACAGTAATGTCTGTCCACACCAAATTCGTAGTAATTGCTTGTTTAAATTATGGAATTAAATAAAACCAGAGGCTGATTTAACATTTTTATCTTTATTAATAACATCAACAGGATGAAATACAAAAACAAATAGACTTATAAATTCTCTTAATAATATTTTCAGTGATATTATTAGCAAAGTAAAATTAGAGTCGATATTATTAGTTGCATGGAAAGTGAGATGATATGAACTGTTTCATGATTAAATAAAAATCCAGCACACAGCCAATATTTTACAGACTTTTATTTCCGAATTTTGAACATATTTATGTTAAGAACATACTCATGTTCAAGATTCAAACTAGATAGTTTCACATTAATTAAACATTTATCACACATTGTTAAGGATTTTATCATTTTATCCCAACTTTCCAACATGACTTTGGTTTAGATGTTTTATTTAAGGAAATATTTTATACCCAAATGGCTAAGGAATAATTAATAAACATATAACCAATTCATTAGTTGCGTCAATCAGTCTGTTCAAAATCGGTGACAATATTATTTTGACCATTATAATGACGGAGGTAAGATATTCGTTCCAAAGACACAACACTAGTTCACTGCTCAATATAGCACCTAAAAGGTTTATTGCTTCATAAATGCGACCCACTTATAGGTGATGGTGATCTATAAGAGTGAATTGCTGATAATGTAAGACAGATTTGGCGAACACGTGAATCGGCTAACTTATTTTATTTCTCATACCTTTTCTACATTTGGAAAGCGGATATGTGTGGGAAGAAGTATCGGATGTTTGTGCTTATCATAATGTCTACCTAACAATCTTCAATTAACAACATTTCAAAATTCTAGAAATAAATACATGTGATGAAGTTAATAAAAATAGATATACTATGGAATTTTATACAATTATTTAATACTCATTATGTATATTTAAAGATACAGTAACAGCTTAGTAAATAATAAGCGTTTCTCATAGCCACGAGTGCAACAGTCCTACGACAGGCATAAAGGAAAAAGAAATAAATAATGGTGAATAAGAAAATTCTTTAAAGTACATTAAAAAAGTATCTTTGTATGGCAACAATTAAATCACCTGGACATATGACGAACCAATGGTAAATGAGAACTGAAATACACAGGAAATCGGATTTCTTACAAAGAAATACCCTATTACGTTACCGCGAAGACACTTTGTAAATATACTCTTCAGAAGAAATAAAATATAATTTTAATTAGTGTTGGTCAAATTATTATTTTTATATTACAAAATTATTATTATAAGTAGTTCATTTATTTCTACCCGGAATTATGAAATGCTGTTAATTTTGTGTTATTGTCACAATTAAATATTTTAAGGAATAATTACTACATGTGATTATTCCGCTAAATGAATTGACAATATTTTACAAATTTTCAATTTCAAAAATCAAGATACATGGTTTTAATTATAGTACTCATTTAATTCTGTATTTCTAATCATTAATTATTTTGGTAATAATAATAGTTTACAATTCAACTTAAGACAACAAAATATTCTGTTTCAGTTCTAAATTGTTATTGAATATCTATATTGTTGTTTTGTCGTAATATTTTCATTTCTGTCGGTGGGACAAAATGATAAGCTAAGATATTTACAATTGATTATGTACAAAATGTCATTTATATCTTTAAACAATAAATAATTTAAAATCAGTTAACATCTACATTTAACTTCTCCTTTGACAAACTCGCGTTCGACCGGAGTCTTGGAATTGCCCACCGCTTCATATTTAAATATATTATTACATATATATTAAATCACAGCTTAAGCGGTCTACGCGAAACGTGGTTTCAGCACGCACTAGGGCTGTCCGGTGATTTGACTAGTATCGAGTCCGTCGCTGGGCTCTACTCACGAGAAATATAATCTCACTGCATTTTGGAACGTCCTTCGGCACATGGGGCACTTATCGGTAGCGAGGGCGCACTTCGCGCAGGCAACCACGTGACCGCACGGCACGAAACAAACGTTACGTTCCTCAACATAACATATCTTACACAGTTTAGAGTCTTCTACGGAATTTTCGGAACTTTCACTTGTTACAGTACTAGCGACGGGAGTCGATGGGGCGGGTGCGGGGTGCTCGTTCTTCTCCTGTGGCGCACGGATAACACAGGCTTCAGTGATAACTTTTTGAACGTAATCTCGCCCTTTCACTAGCTGAACATAGGCACATCTATGAAACCAACGCGCGTGTTGTTCCCATGGTACGTCATCATTCTCCCAGTCTTTTAAGCCTCCGTCACAATAGAAACATTTAGTTTTGTCGCCCTGACCGGTGTAAAAGAAGCCGGCTTCCGCCAACTCCTCAGGTTTTTGTCGCATACAACGCGGCCAGTCGCTAAAAGTTCGCAGACGAGCGGCCACTGACGCATATCGTGGATGGACGGGACCGGGCATCCGCACGGAGTTAGGATTAGGAGGAGCTCTGGCACCGCATTCATCACGGCCATTAGATATGGGAGTATCAAGGGGGACATTGCCAGCGCTTACTTGTTGTTTTAGAAAGGGGCATTGCGGTGCCCATCTTTGATGATCCCTCGCAGGATCATCACCTTCTACCCAGCGCATAATTTCGACCTTACAAAAAGCACATCTTACTTCGTCGCCACAACCAAGATAGTAAAAACCATTTCGTGCGAGAAGCTCAGGAGACAAGAATGATACGGGCCATTTGTCGAAAGTTTTGAGTCGCTCGTCTTCGCGCCGCATATCCGGCCCTTCTGGGTAAAAGCCGAATGTGTCGCGGTTGTCGGTTTTATCGTCAGAGGGAGAGGATGCAGACGACGACGCAGATGACCCGGAACTTTCACAGCCTGTCGTCGTCAGTCCCAGTTGACCTACGAGCGGTCGCCTCTTGAATAACTGGGTCACCATTTGATTCGATAAGGGTGACGTTGCGTTGTTCGCAGCCACTGAAAAAAAGAAAAAATATTCTTAAAATCCATGTTTCGTTGCCAATTGTACCTATATCTAATTTCAGGGTGCTAAGGGTAAAGAGATAAGAAGCTCGAATTCGACTCCAAATAACCCATTAAGTAGTATTTACAACACTTTCAAATTCTCGTCTAAATACAATCATTGTAATGACATTTCTTCCTTCTAATCTATATTTAACTAAATAAACAAGGTGTCGCAAATAAACTTTTGCCATGTGTTTGTGGATAAATCGATGTGGGACAAGGCGAGTGACGGCAAGTGTGTTCGAAAACAGTTTCACATAACAACAAGTTCGCGGCAGCTTGGCTGGCTGCGTCATCCACATTCCATTCCCGCAGCCTCCCGCGCCCCTCCCACCGCCTTCCCCTCAGCGTTGCACTCAGTGCGCACGCACCCAATGCTCGCGATCAATTTTTCACTTCTATGGTAAGTATATGGCCATGTTTACACGGTATGTACACCGAATGAGAGGAATAACACTGTATGGAAACTAATTCATAAACACACCGTCAAAGAAATCCATCAGATAGACTTCAGACAAACGGCGACCCAAATTATAGAAAAATGTAAGAAAGTTCGATACACCATGAAATATTTTACACATTTCTACACTCCTCGCTATTACTTCGATTACGTTACAGGATAATATCAAATCTACGCGACGTATGATAGAAAGTAGTTAAAAACCATAAAAATGTTAGTGAACAGTTATGGCCGCACCGATCAATATTTACCATTTTTGAGCTTTTGATCGACTAACATAGGCATTTTAGGGATTTGCAATACACTCACTGGTAATTCACGTAACACTACAAATACACATTTCAAATACGGAGCACAGAAATATCACACTATCTGAACGAATTTTAGTTTTAGCGGAAAACAGTAATGGCAGTCGACTTGTTCCAAGCATCGTTGGAAACTCATTCGGTGTCCAATAGTGGATTACGTGCTACAATGACGACCCCTGCGCATGCGTGTACAATTTTAAGAGGGTTCGAATTCGTCGTCGTGGGGTGTAAAGCACAGCTGTGCGGGGTCGTTGCTAGGCTCGCCCTTATTGTATTTGTAACATTTTCAGGGACGACGTTAGCACGTTACTACTTCTAATAGTAACGAGCTAAGGGCATAGTAGGACTTCGATTGTATAAGACTTATTTCTGGATTTATTACGATGTTATTTATAATCATTAAGGTGACGCTGTAACACATTTTTGTTGCGGTCTAAAATAAAAGCGTATGCTAGTGTCACGTGCACTTGACAGATATATTTGAGTGTGTCCACCACAGTGAGGGGCATATCTCTATTCATATACTTATTCATGTCTACTCGATACGATAAACAAGCAAGGAGCGCGAAGGGACGACGCGGGAGAGATGTAATTCTCAATCAGGCGAACGTCTGGGGCGACGTTGCCACGCCGCTCACTGCCGACCGGATTTCATTCATATTTGAGACGCGACGTTGCCGTCTTCAGCGGAAACCGCGACCACACAGCGTAAAAAAGGGCCTGTGGAATGTGGCAGTACTGCTGGGCGGGACGGACTAAGCAGTACCGAATAAAAAAGTGACGGTGTGGAATGCGGACGGTGCTTAGTAGTAAGAGTAATAAGTCTGTCAAAATTGAACCTTCACGCTGTATATTATGTGGGCCTTCGGTGATCTTTATAGTTTCAGGCCTTTATGGTCTGTAATAGGCTTAGTAATCTTTGACATTACCCTATTCGTTTAGTTATCTGTGATAAAAATGGGTACTTTTCGTGGTTATGATACAATCATAATTTTTCCTGGTTTGAACATTGCAAAATATAAAAACGAGCCACCAAACAACCTAAGTGACTTCTAAAAGCCGGTATTCGTGTTCGGCAGTGCTTTCACATAGCCCGAACACATGTTACATGTCGGATAAAAAGTGAGACACGATACTAACGAAAATAAAACAAAAGGCTCACGAGCAAGGTCCATGGCGGTCGGCGCAAAGAGCAAATGAAATTCAGCATTGTGCCTTAAGTTAACTCGGGAGAGCGGCGAGAGGCGGCGCCGGCGAGCGGAGCACAGCGTGGGGAAGGGGACGGGGCCATGTTCTCATGCCTTTGGGTGGTCGGCGCTCGGCTTTCGAATTCCAATGCCTCGCCTGTAGCGCCTACGCACCACTACGCGCTAGACACTGATCTTTTTAATGACTTACTCGCGTCTTTTCTTTAAATCCATACGTATGAAAATGAAAAACCGTTCCTTTTTTTAAACGACCATTCATGAGTGTACAAGGCTCTAAAGGGGAAGTAATCTTAATGAAAGCATACATGAATGAGTTATAGACATCGGTCGCCGCCAGCCTATCCAAACATTGGTTTCCGTCATCATAAAACATTAAAAATAAACTGAGCGATATACGGCGGTAGACGGTTACGATAACGAAGGAAACGAACATCCGCCAGATGGGGAACATATTTACCGACATTGAAACTACCTTCCGTTGTACAGTAAAAGAGAATGAAAAGTTTTGAATGAACTTATATAGGTGGTACTTATATGAATGATTATAAATGCAAGTAAACGAATGGGCGCTTATATAGTTAAATACCCCAACAAGGGCATACTTGCGGGTAAATTGTTGCGGATGAAACGGTTCGTTTCGTTAGAGCAGAAGAAAGCACGGCAATGGTTTGTATAGTTATGTATCTAATCATACTCTCGCGGATAGTGCCGCGGGGGACTGCATTCCACGCCCAACGTTCCCATCGGCGACCGTAAAAGGTAATCGCCGCCTTCTGGAACACTATACTTTGATATATCGCGATATAATTAATGTAGTACCAAAGTTTGTTATGTATATTAAACTAATGTAATAGTCGACGAAACTAAATTATTCTTTTGGTAGTCAAAATGATTAGTTTTACACTCATGGTAGTCATCATTATCAATATCACCCTTAGGCTGCTTGTCTACCAAAGATGTGCAAGAAAGAAAGAATCCCTATTACTTTATTTTTGTAGTCTATCGTTATTATGCCCTATATAGTTTAGTATAAATGTTAATGTATGACACCACCCCTTTACAAAATTATTGTAAAAATAGTAATGCCGCTAAGTCATCAATTGCCTGCATGTTTATTATAATGACATAGGGTTGCCATATCTTTAGATACAGTCAAATAAAAAATTAAATAACCCATTATATTAAATAATGTTGGATAGGTACCTGTGATATATAGCTACAGTACTGTATATAAAACTGTACAAGCTAACAATCTACTTATATATTTATTATTCTGTGGTCATTACTACTGTAAGATATTTGGTAACAATAGGCAGTAACATTTTATAGCCTACTACGAATTCATAATGTTACCTCATTTTACTGAATAATATTTGATATATTACTGTTGTTGTCAGTTGACTTGACAGGTCTTATCAGAAAGAAAGATTGATTAAATTAGAATAACATTTCAAAATAGTACAAAAGAAAACACACAAGATGGCGCTGTATTGGGTTTACAAATACATATGAAGTAAGTCAAAAAATAAACAATGTAATGAACTAGCTGTGGTGATTCAATTGGATAGTTCTATAAGTGGGTAATTTTGGGAGCAGTGGGAGTTTTACTATAAGTGACTAACTATGTGGAAGCAATGTTAGTAGTAGTGACACAATTTTGTATGATGGAATGATTAACATCAGACAATTATGATAAAAAAAATGATGAAAACTTAAAAAAAATTGATAAAAACTACATCCCACCAATCAATTTTAATTTCATGAACCAATTGATGGAAGTAAAGAAAAATAAGATTGATAAGTATACAAGCTGAAATAATCTACAAATTATACAAAGCAATTGTGTAAAAAAAAAATTAGTATTTTTTACATTAGTTATGGGTTCTGGTTGGGATTACAAAAATCTTGGTAAATGGACATGGAATTATTGTAATGAGATTGAATAAAGTG
>DWNR01002542.1:0-12896 GCA_018250455.1 Polygonus leo
AGTGAGCGATTGAGACAATCACGCTGGCTCGAGCACTCGGCTTAAAAGAACTCGAACTAAAAAGTGAAAAATAAATAAAGTTTAAAAAAACTAAAAAAAAACACGCTATTAGAGCATATTTTAGAGCATAAGAACTTATTTTTTATTATGAAAATTCTACAATATAATACAACGCCATCTATTCGTAGATCTTCATCTAATAAGATTTCAACTTACAACGCCATCTGTAGGTAGAGTGCGAGTCCTATCCGCATCTCACCGATTGTTTATTTCTTTTGTGAAATAATCTACAAAAAAAATATTTGTGATCGGTCAGTTGGGAATTATATGGTAGGTACTGGTCTAGATTACCATTATTAGGAACAGAAGAATTTTTTTGATTTTGATGAAATACATTTTATTTCTAATTTGTTCTAATTCCTATAAGATTCAAAGCTCAAATAAGAATCTAGTACGTGCATATGTAATGATTGTTGCCACATTCAGTCGTTCTATGTCCTTGTTAAGTCCATTAGTTCATTTTAGGGGTAGATGATGTATCCAGATACAAGGGTCAAGTGTCCCCCCGGGGGGTGAAATATCCATAAAGGGGGGTAATTTCTGACCGCGCAGTCAGATCGAATATGAAGATAACAATAGCGGCGGAAAACAAGACAGCAATTTTATGTAGAATTCTGAACTCCTTAATTGACTTGCAGATAACTATCACGCAACATTAAGTATTTGATTTTAATTATTTCGTTGGAAGGGCCCCGCTGTGATTGTTTGTTTATCGTCTGAAATATTGAAATGTTTTCTTTGAATTTCGTGACTTTTATTCAGCTCTACCTACGTGATCACACGATTTTTCAATTTTTAGACATTATTTCTTTCGAAATATTTGACTGCCCCATGTTGCCATATGTCTTCAGTTCCCCCTGTAACAAGGACGTCAGATGTGTTTATTTTTAACAGCTCTACAAATTGGTATCAATGTGTTTCGTATGTGGTAGATACATCAATGAATGTATCGATAAACACACGGTTGTTTTATTGTTGGGATTATTAAAAACGTAGAAACATAGTTTTACGTTTCTACGGATTCTTAATTTAGTAATTACGTCTGACACTCAACAATTTTGTAGCTACATTCTTGTAGACATATCATATACCTTCGAATAGAATTATAATAAGATAAGTGAGTAAGAATTACTAAATTTCTTAATTTATAAGATTTTTCTGGTTTTTTACTTCTCATAACTTATATATTAATTTATTGTTAAAAACTTTTTACCTGTTTTTCAATTGAAGTTGATTCTATATTTTTATTTATTTGATTTTATGTATTGCAATCACGAAAAAAAAAGTCTATTTTCTTATTGGACAGATATTTACTTTAGCTGATTATTAGACGAATTACTATTAACGATTAGAATCTTCTTTTATGAGCCGTTTCGAAATAAATAACTGTTTTGTATGTTAAATACTAATATGTTTGCCTGTTGTCAAAACTCTGTTTTGAAGGTTTTTTTTATTAAACTTTACATCGGTGGTGGTGCCATATAAATTTAAACAAAAATCAATCCTAAAAGATGTTGGATTGTGAAGTCTATTGGTCTTAGTAAATTATTAAATCAACTGGAATCGTAACTATAATATACCTATGTTTGTTACTATTACGAATCTAGTGATTCCGCAAGGGCGTGACATCGGCGTGGTATGGTACAAACGCAACCCTTACAAGAAAGTGTCGGCAATAACACGAGTATAAGAGGGTCGCTTTTATGGCATTCACCAGATGGCGTGTGTCATTGAGTGCACCCAATATCCACCACTGTTTCTGACCCTTCCAGCTTCTGCATGGCGACATTCTCTCAAACTTTGTCAATGGGTAGGGGTGATAGCGAGGGTCTTATAAGATTGGTGACTTCACTGAAGGTTAGATGTCAAACGAATCTGGCACGTTATATTACATCGGCGATAAATCTGAAGCAAGTAATAGATTTCTGGACATAACAATATCGTACATCTTTACTACGGTTATTATAAAGGACGCTTTCTATTTGACCTCCGAAGTTTTTCTTCTTACACCGTTTCAAAATATAAGCTCAGATTGTTATAAGAATCGCGTTAAGTGACTAGATTTAACTAGATTAAAAGACAATATTTGTAATGAAACTGCCTGCTTGATGGTATTGACGAGCTGCAAATATATTTTTGAATGTTGTAGAGACTCTGTTGTGCTAAATATATTTATATTTTAATATATTTGAAAACCAGAAATTACCTTTACGTTTACTATTTTCTTGTAAGTTTATATGTGGTGGAGAACATTTACCATAGAGTAACTCGCCCTTTTATTGTACCTTTAAATTGAAAATAACGTATTTTTCATAGAATACAGTTAGCAAACAAGATTGCCCGACTGGCACTGAACTAATAGATCTATATAGTAATATAAGCAATAGATAATAAATGAATGAATTAATTAATATTAAGGAATAGCGGGATATGACTTATATCTCCGGAAATTATATGAAGATAGCTTCTTACTTTTATAATCATAATGTCACTTTGAAATTTTTGATTTTGCATTTCATTTTCAATTGTGAAGCCACCATTACAATAAGTAGCTACATTTAATGAGTTTCTGACAATCGTAGAGCGTCTACGATTGCATGTGGCTCTACGCCGAATAATTTACCTAATGACAGAGCTAGTTTAACAATTGTATCGTTATAGCTTCCTACAAAAATATATTCCTAACTCGTTTCCTCAAATTTAATGGGTGATACATTTACTTACTATTCTTTATTTCTAACCAAATGTGTGTTCCTAAGAAAATTTAAACTAATAATATAATAAAACAATATACATACAACTACATTACTATTACCTGTATCATGTACACACAAACATGACAGGCCTCTCATTCATTCCTCCTACTGTGCCTCCTCCTCCTAATATGGTCTATTTGGGCTGATTACAGATGACCATAGACGGCGGTGGTTTGTAAGTTATAAAACTACACTTTCTTTTGCTTTTCTCTCCTATTTTTTCTACAGCAATCGGGCATCTAGACTACCTGCCGTCCATGGACTCCCGTCATCAACCTCAGCTCAGACAGGTTTGAAGTCCTACTTAAAGTCGACCACGGAGGTATTGCCCCAAGGACTGTATAAATGTCAGTGTTCACAGTGTCCACACCTTGTCGACCGAACCTCAAATAACAAATAAACAACTATATCTTTCCTCGGAGAAATGCACCTAGGTAGGTTCTACCAAATCTTAAACTGTCAGTCTCTGTGCTACTTTTAAGTTGATATGAAGCTAAAGATAAGGAAATGTTAAATATCTTTGACGTACTTATATATGGTTGCATGCAATGCTACTGGCTGAGTAATTTTCCTAATGACAGCCGCGGCTTAACAACCCTATCGTTTTGTGCTTCCTTCAATTTGGAAATAGCTCGTCCAAATTGGGAACGTGTTAGTAAATTTCATTTAAGTACTATAGCGTCTTGGATTGAACATTTACTTTCAGAGATTTCTCGAAATTATTATATTATGTCTCTGTAAAATTTTAGTTTTATACTTTAAAGATTTACAAGTAGAAAACTATCTTTATTTATAGTCAATATAATTGAATTATTAATGGAGTTCATCCATCATGTATATTCCTTTTGTATCATGGTATCCATATTACAGTTACGTATTTGATAAAAATAGAGATTCTTTGGGTCATTACCTCAACATGTGCACCAAATCTCAACATTAGTGCAATTACGTTTGAGATTATTAAAAAGATTAAATTTCTAACCTAAAAACAAAATGTATATATATTTTCTTGTCTATACAAAAATAATGTTGATTAATAAATGCATATCGTCACCCTAGTTAGTCTTACAATATTTTAATTTGTTTATTTCGGAACTAACTGCGAACGTCGCGGCGATTAAATTTAAACTCGCTGGTAAACAAAGCGGACATTCGTTATCACGTAAGATTTTTCCAAGTTCCGCAATAAGCGCATTATAAACAATGGCTGGGGCCGGCGGAACGCTGGCTCGCTAATTAAACAATAAATAGCCGCCGGCAAACGATTATTATATTCAAAGGCAGTTTTGGATTCGCATCACTCTCTGGTAATGTGTCAACGTAGCGGTACCCTATTCTCAAGTGTTGCTCGAACGGTGACCTATTTTATTTTTTGTATATGTATAAAATAAAATGTTTTTTTGAATAAAAATTATATGATATTATTATCAGGTTCGATAGAGGTGGTCATCGAATACAACAACGTGCGTTATAACTTATATTTCTGGAATTAGAAGCCATTCTATGTTAAATCCATACTTTTCTTTAAGATGTATAGTTATTTAGCTTTAAATAACTCTTCAGATAGTGAAAAAATGAATTTTGTTAAAAAATAACGCACTCCGTTTAACACATAGGTACAGGCACAATAACTATTAATTTTTCTTTTTATATACATGTTTTTATAGTTTATTTTCATTTAATAGAAGAGCTTTAGGGGAACCTACTTATATTAAAATAATAAATGAAGCATTCACGCACGTATTAGGTAACACGGTCGCTCGTAGCTGCGACACAGTTATATAATGTATGTCAGGTTGCTCCGAGAATAGTCACCCGCAGTCATTACGGAAAGCTCGTTAACTCTCTCTAATTGCATCGGGTTAATATAGACTTTGTTAAATAAAATCTCTCGTCTCGCCCCCCTTGTGGAGTTTTTTCGTTATTTACTACGCTGCAGATGCCCTTAATGACGCGTTCTGAAACTTACGATGACACTTGGCGTTGCCCCGTCCGCGTTAATTGCGCGAGGAATTAAAGAATTTTCGTTCTTCCACGGAATTAATGGGACGCTCTGATGTACAGGTGGGGAATTACAAATGCCAGGATTCGTTCGTTTCAAGAATTTTGTATGTAAAGGATGTCTAAAGCACCGGTAATCAGAAAATGTATGTGATGTTTACATAAGTTGAAGTGAGTCGATGGAAGAGTTTACAGTTTCTATACGTAAAGGCAACATGAATTTCTTGTATGATATTGAAAGGAAATGCATATCGCATACGACAATTTTAGTTGGTCATTAGAGAAGAGACTTTAAACAGTTTATTAGTGTGTGCCGTACATAAATTTTGACATATTTGACAAGAAAACATTAGACAATAACAATTATAATCAATATGAATTTTATATAAACATTGTACAAAATATGTTAAGATTTATTAAATTAAAAAAATAAATTAATTAAATAAATTAAAAATATTAAAAAATATTTGAATACTTACTCTGTGAAACATAGTTGATTCTATCAATGATATTAAATTCATTGTTCAAAATGTGTTTTTAATATTTAACTTTTCATTATAAAAAAATTGGCGCGAAATTTCTTACTACGCTTCATAATGCACAAATTACGTCTTAATTGTCGAAGACTAAATTTGTTTCCCTATTCTTCCAAGTTCCCGAAGACTCCGTATCTGAGGCCATAAAGATTTGCGAATATAAGTGTAGTTCAGAATTAGGCGCCACGTGGCTAAGACATTACGCCGCGAATTCGCGCACAATTAAAATTATCCCACTCCGTTATCGCTGAAGGGAGTGACGAGTTATGTAGCCGTATGTACGTCGAGAATAGAGTATTGTTTCTAAACATATTTAGGTATTAGCTACAATGCCATAATATTCGCGCATGGACATTGATTTTTTATCAGAATATTTTCTTTTAGACTTAGTTTATCACACGAGAAATGAATGCTTTGGTGGACTTAACAACCCTTTAACAACATTATGGAGACGACTTATGTGTTTTGTTTAAGTTTAACCTTACTAGTTGATGGCATTAGCAGACTGTAAGACTATGTAAATAAATTTTTATTGTATAAATATAGGTTTTTACCTTTTTTATAGTATAAAGGTATTCAACGAGCATTTAGTCCACATGATAGTAAATGGTCACGCCCATAGACATTAGTAATCATTGATTATAGATGCGTTGCTACCCTTGAGGACTAACATGTTCGCCTCGTGTATAGACGGTGTAGGAACCAGGTCTTTCCAAACCGATAAACATGAATTGCTTCACGGAGGATTATGAGAATATATATCTCCTCGTTGTAGCCTATATACCTAAATGTCACAAACACGGCTCTTACATACCTGAAACACCGTAATTACAATTAACTACTGTCACTTAGGGTATGTTATCACTGAATATATAAATACATTATGTATTTGATGATACTTCGTAACGATGACATAAATTAATATTTAAAAAAATATTCGTCGTATTCGCTGTTTCTTCTTCATACCAAAAAAATGGAAATGCTGTGGTAGCTTGTTAGGCTTTCAAAAAGAGTTTTTTAAATATTTTATTTTTTAGTAAATAGTTAAATTTTTAATTGTGTGTTATTTAACGTTCACGTCGCTGTCTTGTAATTTGGAGGTCTATGGGTGCGATGTTAACAAAGACGTTCGGCAAGACTGGCGTGATTCGGGCGAGCGGATGACGACGTGATTGGCGCCCTACTTAATTAATCCACGGCCCTCTCTAATTAATAACAATAATTCCAATGCGACTTGTCGCCGATCCACCAGATGACGTACCCATTCGACAATTCGACACGAGCGGGCCTCGAGCGGCCCCGATCACCCGCGACCGTCTTCAAGAAACAGAAATTCCATTATCCCGGATAATGTGCGTAATAACCAGTACGAGAAATTCTGAGAAGCTCAAGTTGATATTAATTATGAATGCCTTAGTAATTTCATTAATAAATTTATAGGACTACTTGTATAATTTAAGCGGAGAGTTCTTAGTATTTCGCCGAATTTAGGTTAAAATTGTCTTTAATTAAATCCTCTACCTACCTTAGTGTGTATTAATGTACGAACTTATTATTATGAAAAGTAAAATTACCCTTAACCACTTTAAATCTTCTTAATGTTGAATATAGGGCTAGACCTACACACCATTAACATCTCATTTCGTTTTAGAGGTATATTCTAATAAAATTAACTGGCAATAGTCAGCAGACATTATATTTTATTTATACCACATAATCGCGATTGAAGATAAATAGTAAATTGAATATTAAAATTATACATTTGGGACTGTTCTTGATATAATATCAATATAATACAGAATTATCAAATGTCTATCTTAAAAAAGCAGATTTACCACAAGTGGGTCCCAACCGGTAAAAATATTTTAAATAAATAAACCCCGAAAATATTGAAATGTCAAGATTTCTTATTACGATGATTTATTTCCTGTATTTTAACAAAGTCAGGGACCTCAAATATTTCTATTCTGGCATCAAATTACATCATTTGTTTGGTATAGATCGTAATTACTTGGACAAAGCACAAACTTGTCTCAAGCAAATTGCGATGCCGTAGTAGTGTTAAGGGTGACAGATCAAACGATCTATTGTTTTATCTGTGGGTGACAGTACAAGGTAAGGAGCGGGCATTTTGTAGGCTTCATCTCGCCTTTGTTATTTCTTAACGTTATTTCTGAACGCAAGGTGACATGAAGAAAACAAAGTGCGAACCAAAATAAATAATTTGTCCTTTGAAGTTTCATCGCGAATTTATTGTAATACAATTTTATTTTAGTGACTTCTATTTCAACATAAACAAAATTGAAATTTATGTTTATACTTTTTGCTTTAATACATTTGGAATTTATTACCTTCTAACGAAGATTTCATAAATAAAAATGCCAATAAAACAAACTACTAAAAGTTTCTATAGTAACATCCAATTAATCGAACGAAAAAAATATGTTATTCATTGTAATAAAAAAGTTAACACCTACAGGATAGCATTGGGGTCATTACAGATAATAGCGAGAGGCCATTTATAACATATCTATATTTGCGCAGGCGAAGCCCCAGGACATGTGTAACTCAATAATTTTATTGTGCTCGGGATTTGGCTCACAATTGCGTGAAATATTATCAGTGGGTTTGGGGCATATGTTGCGGAACCCCACGCGAGGGCGACCCTTGATAGCTCAATATGACGAATGTAGACAATAGATATTTAGAAGCAATTATTCCATTAGATTTTATACGCTTATTTTATTTATTCATGTATACAGCGATATCTGAAATATATTTCTTTAAGTGTAAAATGTAAAAACTATGTTGATTTATGTACAAGACTTTGTGGAGCTATACTATATTATGTTTTACATTATGACCTTCCCATTACCTACAATTATGATATGAAGTAAATAATAATAATTAAAGCAAAAAAACAGATAAAAAGATAGCTCCAAATGTTGTGGTACAGTCCGTATCTCTAAAAGGTGTTCATAAAGTCAAGTAACTTTGTACTTAATATTAATTTGAATTATTGGAAATTTAAAGAAATGGGAATAATATGAAATCAAAATTATTTTATTCAAATAATAATGTTTTTATACTTTTACGTAAATTTGCACGCATTTGCGGTGTCTATGTCATAATATCGTTTTAGAATCCGAAATATCCCGCTAATTTGGTGTGCACGGGAGGGTTGGGCGGACAAAGCGAACGAACAAAAAATGTGATGTCTCTATTATAGCGTATAATGTTCGGATAAATGTCGTTTCGTAAATTATTTTTGTTTTTTTTTTGTAGGTGACTGAAACAATGCGGGTGATGTTTTTTGGTCTTACAATGCATAGTGCTTGGTGCCTTAGGTACTGTAGGTAGGTTTAGCAAAAATCGTTTTTATACAGTGAAAACGAGAAGTTATTATTAATTTGACTGTAATGTTCAAATAAATTCATGTGACAATATTGTTTAAAGTAATGACGTCTTGCATGCTGGCAATCATAACGAGCACATCATATTAAGTTTGTTATGAATCCACAAAAATAATCTTAATATATAAAAAATCTCGCGCCATGTTGGTGGTCTACGTTAATATCTTCTTAACCAATTTTCTTGTAGGTATGTTTTACTTTGTCCAAATTGACAGATAGGTATATCCCCAACAGGTTGCGTTGTTGTAGATTTGCTTAAAAATAATTTGTTATAAAAAAGTCTTAAAACTTTCAATGTAACCTGAAAATGTAATAATATAAAATTAATCTATAAAAGTTCTCGCCGGCCGGGGTGTAGAACATAATAAAATTTTCCAAAGCAATCAATCTTATTGGATCCCGAAGTAACTTCGTAAATCCTGCGAACAATTACGTTGGCATCATTACTCGTGCATATCTCGTCTAAATCGACAATATCTGTACAGTCGCGTGCCTTGTAATCCCTGGACGTCTCCGCCGCCCACCCACAGAGGGTTGTCAGTTGCCAGCTGAACACTGAGAGGATTTTGTGTTATTTTTTATTTTTTTCTTAGCAAGCGAAGATGCCATTTAACTGATAGTTAGTAACTGCAGTGGTTAAATTAATTATGAATTAAGTAGTCCTACTCATGGTCCTACTCTTTTATGGCTTAGGTATTCTAAGCTATGCTTCTATTCTCATATCTATATGTCTAGATGAACATATAAAAACTAACGGTTTGTTACGCTAAGTGTGTATCTGACACAACAACAAATGCTGTTATTAAGTTTATTTTTAATTGATCCTATTTGTAGTTAAAGTAAACAAGCACTCATAGATTTGATGGTAATATACTGTTGAATTTTCAATTTTTCGCACATTTTCCCTCTGGCAACCCTGATAGATTGGGTAGAGTCGCGTGAGAAGTGAATTAAATCGCCGCGGGGTCCGATCGACCACTTAACGGATCGTGTTCGTGTCTTGCGATTGATAGCGAGGGAGGGTTACAGAAACTTAATTCATGTTTGATGTCACTCCCGTCACTTTACTACGTGTTAGAGGAAATGCAGTTTTCTTAAGATATGCGAATCGTTTTATTTTTCAGAGAGCTGCATTCATTTCATTTTTTATTGTTTGTTGAAGAATTTGAAATTATACAAAGCTACATAGCTTATTATGTGTGCACAGGCCATACTATATCGGATAGATCACTGCAATGACATACATATTCTAGGGTATGAATTGTAGTTTCGTCTATCTATGTCGTTATACATGTTAATATTGAAGTCATAATAAGACAATAGCATTCATACCATTATATATGTGCTTTAAATATATACGTTTCGAATCTATGTAAAATTTTGCACGATGTTAAATCAATATTTATCATAAATGTGATGAAGAAACACTGCCCTATAGAAAGCTTCCAAACATTTATTTAATCTAATGGAGAATATTGATAAAGTGACAAATGTTCGAGAAGTAATTGTTTAAATTATCCTTGCAGTTTACGAAGAAGACCCTCTCGGGGGCGCAGTTAACCCTTAAACAGCTTTGCGCGAGGGTCGTAGGACACGCGGACTGTCACATTCACAATAATGCGTCATACTTTATTATAATATTTTCGTACAATAATGTCCCCTTTTATTTCGGTGCTAATGCATTTTGCTTTCTATTGTACTGCAATATAGGCCAGTTATGATTCAAAAGTATACACATTTTATTTTCGATAATTTTAAATTAATTGTTTAGAAATGTAAAAATTAGATTTTTTTTTCTGAAATATACATGTTTCATTTTATTGGAGAAATTTGAATCTCACTCAGTAATACTCTATTATAGAGTAGTGGAAGTCAACTGCATGACAGTTTATACCAGCTGCAGCATAGTTTCAAGACCTTGACATCCAACTGGATTTAACACGGGAGAAATTAGTTTTTAATGTTGAATAACATTTAATATACCTCGAGTAAGCTGCTGGCAGATGAGCCCATTGATGATAGGTGTCATTATTACACATGAAATCTAACCGGCATCCAATATTAAGCTTTGCTATTTTTTATTTGTAAAGCGCACAAAGACACTGAAATTGGTAAATACTGTTATTAATGGTATAACACATATGACATTATTTCTTTTGGGGTGCAACATTATTGCGGTTTGATCCGACATGACAATAAATCACCTAATTCAACGCTGAAACTCAAATTCCGCTTTAATATAAGGATTTATTTCCGCAATACGGTTTCAGATCTGAACATTTCTTCAACGTAGCATCTGTACATAATAGCAGTCGCATAGTGTATATAAGTGGATCGATAGAGCGATATGTACGGCGGGAACAATGGCTAAGGCGTCGACACAATGGACAATGCCTGTGCGTCCGATACGATAATACACTCATCTATAGCTTGTCTGTGTGAGTGTCGATACTGCTTTCACATTGTGTAACACAATACAAGTGTTATGGTAGCTGCTGTAAACGCCAAGACGTAGTTTCTCGACTATTAATAGAACGTAAATTTTCAAATGAAAGCGACGAATGCTGTTCATTTCATTGCTTTGCGTACTTCTTGAAAATTAAATAGATTTTTTTTATAATTAAAGTAAAACAGAAATCGGATTTGTATAAGGTGATCCTTGAATCCTATTTGTAGTTGGTTGTAAATGTGTGGAATTTTAATTTATGTGACTCCATAGAATGATAGATAGAACACCACAAGGCCCGGGCCAATTAGGTATAATTAGTACCACTTAGGTATAATACCAATTAGGTATCAGATGGGTATGTTCCTCTACTGTGACATAATTAATAAAATGATTTCCATTCAATATACATGCCGAATGTGAAGTTAGACATCAATAAACATACATTTACTAAATGTTTAACGGAATGTGAAATGTAAAGTTAATAAATAAACCGGAGTAATAGGTATTTCTCTGACTGTGTTTCCTCGTACTTGTCACAGATTTACAAGTTCATAACGAAACAAGCTTTAGGGATATCTGTGGGGAGCTCATTTTATGAAGGCGTGGTTCTGGTAGATAAGTAGATTTGTGACAGCACGGTAACGACACACATAAATTTGTGAGGACAAACACCGTTATAGCGGCTTAGCTTCCGAACAAACAAGGGCAGTGGGCCCGAATGACACCGTGTCGCTTTTGAGGGTTATAACTGTTTATTAGCTTGGAATATGCCACTGGTATTGAAGACACATGTCATGTTGAATAAAATGTGGATTATAATCAAAATCTATTTTCATATCTCATATGGACGATATGGGTAAAAATATAAAGTAGCCTATAAGCTTAAAAGCTTCAGAAATTAGGTGTTACTTTTTTTCAAGTTTTTCATTTGTAATCTTACGTGAACAATTCTATCGGATTACTTAGATAATTAACTATTGTGTATATATATATACTTATTTAGTTTAGTTTATATATTTTCCCTACATGTGTATGTTGAATGTTCCCTATTTGTGTAAAAGTTACACAATTTTTTCTAAACATTGATCTTAATATGAATGAATGGACCATTAATCCATTTGTTTTTGCGAGGTCCACTATCGGACATATAGATATCCGTGGTAGAGTTTTCTTAATGTATTTGTATTATAATTTCGGAGTTATGAATATTTGTAATATTTTATATACCGGTGATATAATTTGAATAATTTGGGAGTTCTCTGACCCGGCATGGTGACAGCAAAAACGTGACGCAGACGTCGGCATTGCAAGCGGCGCGTGCGCAAGGCGGGTGCGCGCCCACAATGAAGCGGAAGACGCCGCGCCGCCCTCGGCAGATGGCCCAACATCTTGGAACTGGTTTCTAATGAACGCGGTTTTATTGATCTCTGCTTTAGTAGCTCTATTATAATGATGTCCGATTTTGCTCGTTTTACACCGTCCGCCAGTTAAATTAACCGCAGACGAACTTACTAACGATATTTGCACGAAATCAAGAGATTATACAAATAAATAATTATTAGGAACTAGGAATCGCTCCACCTCCTCCACCTCGCTCCACCTCCAGGATACTCTCCACCTTATTCTCAATCCTAAATGATGATAGCATCCCTAGTTATCTGAAACTTAAGTTTCAGTTTCT